>PQXN01000026.1:0-224963 GCA_004786275.1 Botryotinia convoluta | reverse complement strand
GAAGGAGAGCGAATGGGAGAGCGAGGTGGAGAGCGAGTTGGAGAGCGAGTTGGAGAGCGAGTTGGAGAGCTAGGGGGGGAGCTAGTTGGAGAGCGAGGGGGGGAGCGAGGGGGAGAAAGATCTGGTGTATAAGTAGGACTATTTTTAGGCTCTTGTGAATCTCCTTGATCAAGTATATTTCTGGATTGCCTAGTGTTCTTCTCCCTTTTTATTCTAGCAAGCTCATGTAAATGCTGTCTTTGTATTGGCATAATAATATCCCTTATATTGCCCAAAAAAGATGATACGCTGTGTATGAAACTTCGAGACCTATAATCCAATATCTCTTTGTAGTATAGGCTTAGATTTAGTAAAGAAAAAGAAGCATTTGTATTAGAGTTTCCAGATTTCCGTTTGTATAGCGAAAGAAGCAAACATGGTCATGTGATATACTATATCGTCTATGCTCAGCCTCCTCTAGATTTGATTAAAAGTAGTTCTTTTAATTACTCTTTTCAATACTCTCTTATAGAGAAATCCCATTCCACTCTATAATATCGCTTTCATTTTCGATATTAAATTCAAAAGGTTAATAAAAGATGTTATTATTTACAAAAACTATTGGGAGCAATACGCCTGGGAAGCATTGCAAAAACAAAAATGAATACACATCGAATGCATATGCTGTTTGCAAGCGAAAAAAGCGAGAAAGGATTCAAAATCTACCTTCAGATATGTATGCTATATTTAAAGCGAAAGAAAATATAAGAGTTAAAATCATTTATTATATCAAAAAGCTAAAAAAGATGGTATTATATTAAAGCGCAAGTAAAGAAGATTGTAAAAGAATAGAGGAGGAAAAGAGAAATGAAATTATGAATTCAATGAAGATTGAAAAGTAAGATATTTAACTTGAATTGCATTATTAATTAAGAAATAATTAATGTATTTACTAATCTCCATTTTTCTTAGGATTGATTCGGGAGTGAATCAGATTATTATATGTGGGGCTAGATCATTCAATTCTTCAATTGAAATCGGTAGTAATACCGATTCCCAATCTGAAATAAGCGAGGAGAAGAATAATAATAACCTTTTCGATTTTGATACTATTACTGATAGTGAAAATGATAAGTGGGAATCGGAAATAGATGAATATAGTGGAAAAGAAGAAGAAAAAGAAGTAGAAGACAATAGTGATATAGATATAGAAATGAATGTTGATAATTATGATAAAGAGGTTGTAAAACAATTGAAGGGGGAGATAGGCCTTGAAATATTTGATGAATGGAAAGAGCATTTCGATAATAATATTTGGGGGGAACCAAAAGAGGTATGTAAATCATTTTCTTATACTAATTTGTACTTCATTATTCCTCCAACTTTATCCAACTTTAGACTCTAAGCTAATACTCAAATAGGCTATAACTTGGATCTATAATCTTCCACAATGAAAGGATTATTGAAGTAAAGTATACAATCACTTTCAAGCTACAATACAGAATTTGACCTCAAGTGTTCTCTTATCGTTAGGGTATAGTTGAATGGTTTATCAAAGTGCAAGATTAATACAATAAATGTATTTTCTGCTTTCAGATTAATAACTTTCTTTGAAAAAGAATATTATAATGTAATGTTTTCTACTCCTTCTTTTTTTATATGTTTCTACATGTTTTTACATGTTTTTACATATTTCTTTTCCCCAGTCTAATAGATGTAATAAATATTGATATAATTCAGGTACTCTAAAAAGTTACTGCATTAGCTATTTGACTGCTTACAAAAAGCTATTTAGCGAAATCTTTCTGTTTGGGCCCTAGAGAAGTTGAATCAATTAATAGATCGCTCAAGCTCTGATCCCCTCTTTTTGCCTGGGCCCAATGGATAGTAGGTCTTTTTATAGCAATAGCACAAATATAATATAAAGCGATACGGCTTTTAAAAACCAAAACAAATTATAATACAAAGAAGTAAGAATGCATGGAATTTACTTTTTTTTTTCGAGGAGAAAGAAGAGTTTAAAGAGTTTGTTAAGCTCCTTTATACTTTTTCGAAATATAATATAATAAAACCAAACAATTATTTTTATCTATAATTTTAGAGGTAATAGAATATACAACATTAATAGTAATAGCGAGATTGTTAATAGCGATCTGAAAATAGATTCGAATACTGTCTATATAAAAGATACTATAATGAACCTCAATCTATACAGATTATCAAAAAACACTTAGATCAAGAGTGTTGCAAAGCTACACAATTACTTAAGACTGATTGAAATATATTTCTATCTTTATTAACAAAAATATATAACTATTGAAGATACCCGGCTAGTAAATTAGTTTTTCGAATTACTTTTTATAGATATAATTAAAGAGAATAGTTATTCAATAGTAATTATAATCGATATTCAAGGGGGTTATCTAATTACAATAATTCTAATACAGATAATCAAGAAATCGAAGATAGTAATAATGATAAGAAAAATGATAATACTATTTGGGGTTTCGCAGAGGATGAGGTAAGGAGAATATTAGTAAAAACCCAAACGATGGAGGACTTCTTGGAGGAGAAGAATAAGAGGAATTCTAGGATACAGTAATTAGGGCTGGATATAGATCTAGACTGAATAATTAGAGAACTAGATTGTATACAATATGATTCAAATGAAGGATTGGATAATAATAATTCTGAGAGTAGTAATGAATCAAATCAAATAGACTGGAGTAAATTAGGTATTTTGATTCTATTTAGTAATAAACTAATATTATATAAATACTAAAATACTGATTAACTGGATTGCACTTGAAATGTATACTACATATATTGAATAGCAAAAGATAATCGAATTCATTATGAAATATAGAGATTATATCACCAATGCCTTTAATTCACTTTTAAGTATTTGGAGAACGAATATATAGCTTCAAAAGAAGACTGGTTTGCAATCTGAGTGGATTGATTGCTATGTTAAAAGCTGTATGGCCTATACTGGAAATAATAGTGCAGCGGATTAGTGTAGTTATAGATCCTGTAGAGAATCCTGATGGTATAAAGGAATGAATAAGAGAGGAGAAAGACGGCCTAGAAAGTAATTCCTTTTCTTCCTACTAACAAGAAGATTAAACGCATAATTCAGATCCTCTAAGGCTGAAATTCTAACAATATATAGGGCAAGTTTTAATAGGATCAAAGATTGAGGTAATGATGGCAAAGAATGGGAGGATATCTTTAATGGAGATTTATATCAGAATTATCATCGAAAGAAGCTTGATCTGTTTCAAAAATAAGTCCCTCCTAAAGTTCTATTTTTATATATTATTACTAATTAGAAATAAGGCTGAGGATGTAGCCCTAGCATTATTATAAGATGGTGTATAGATAACTAAAATCAATAATCATTATATATGCCCTATTGTTCTATTCAATCTTAATCTTTCTTCAGATGAGTGAGTAAAAAAGCAAAACTTTTTATTGTCTTGCTTAATATCTGGACTGAAAAAGATTGGTGATTTAGACTCCTTTCTATAACCTATGATAAATGAAATACTAGTTTTAAGTAAAGGCATTGATAGAATGACCGGGGAGAATGGTTCAAAGTATCAATTATATAACTCTTTTATTAGAAAGTCGTTTATATTATGTGTGTGGATTATTATTGTCTCTGGGGATGGGCTAGGAAGGGCTGAGTCTATAGGATTAAAGGAGCCTGGTAATATGTATCGACTATGTCATTATTGTATGATTTGTGATATTTGCAAACTTGATAGTAGCTCTTATTATATATTACACACTGCAGTATAATTACGAGTTGGAGGTCTAGAACTAAGGAAGAATGTGCGACTTCAATTGAGCGAATGGGAAGGAATGCGAGTGGATAAAGTAGTAATAGATAAATATTGAGAGTTTGTATATTGTTCTATATTATTCAAACTTGAGTTGATTCACTTTATAAAGAGTATTGGGATCAATATAATATACTATATCTTACAAAATGTAGTATAGGATCTTTACTTATTATAGAAGGGCAGGCGGTTTAATCTAGATGATAAGAAATTCTATAAGAAAAAAGTGAAAGAATTGAAAAAGAGGCATAAACAACAAAAAGACGAAGCACTCTTCTCAATCTTCGGGGCAGGAAACCGATCCCTAGATAGAATAAGAAATACAACCACCTTACAAGTATCAGATTCAGAAAATATTGAACGCAATTTAGAAGATCAAAAAGAGGATGGATTAAATGAGGAAGCGTCTTTGACACCATATATTATATCAAAAAAAGAATAGTATCGATTAAACACTATTCAAAAAAACACAAGATATATAATTCTATTACAACTTGAACAAAGCACTAAACACATAAACAAATATTAGAAGGGATATAAAGCTGCTGAGTAAAAGGAGTTTCTTATATAGAATAGAATCATTCTATTAGCAAATTTACCAGGTTTTGATCTCTATCTAAAGAACTTTATATTACTAAAAGACATATATATTTTATGCCACAAAAGATCAATATTAAAGAAAGAATTAAATTACCTCGAATATAAAGCAAGAGAATTTGTACAAATATTTCAAGAGTTATATTATCAGGACAAGAAAGACTATATGAAAGTGTATAAGATTAATATATACTCTTTGCTTTATTTAGATATATGGATTCAATGCTGTATAGTTTTAGTCAAGTTATATAAAAATATGTAAAAAAAACCTAACAGAAGACAGCATTGCAAATTAGGGATTTAGGCCTAGAGTGAGTATTTTGGATATAGCCAATAGAAAGATATATCGGTATTTGTAAGGGGATAATAATTAATATAATAGATATGAATAAAGCGCTATCAAATCGATTGATACAAATGGAACATATGAATCACTTGCTAGAATCAAAAAGTCGCTATAAACAAAGAGAAGAAGAATTAGAACAAGAATTGGAATTCCCAATAACAACCAGGGCATTTCTCGAAACGAATTTAAATTGCATTTAACTTAATCTAATTAAACAGCATTTCAGAGGGGAAGATTTGGAACAATAGCCAATTGATGAGGATTCCACAAAACTCTTTAAAAAAGCAAGAATCGATATCAGAATAACGATAGGGACTATAGTCAGGCAAGACATTTCTATAAAGAATCGTAATGACTTATATATACAATGGTATTTAAAAGGAAAGGCGATAGAGTAATACAGAAGGGTACAGATTATTATTCAAAATTATAATTGGGAAGAGATTACAATAGTATAAGAATTTCGCTTTGTACGAAGGTATAGAAAATGGGACTTCTTGATAGTTAATGGCTTTATTAATGAGAGATTGGATAAATTAAAGATTATAAAATTGAAAGAAATAAGGGATATCATTAGGAGAATAGAGGTTATAGAGGATTGTGGAAGTCATTGTGATAGATTTATAGCTTTGATTTTAAGGAATGATTTAGATTCTGATTAGAAAATTGAATATACCTTATATTATAGTAATATCACTTTTGTATTTGTTTATAATTGATTTTAAGGAATATAGACTTTGTATATATAATATTATCATTTTTCATAAAAATTCAATAATAAACGGGTCCCATTTTGAACTAATAATATTCGTCACTAACGAAGTGAGCGCTTTGTTTATAACGAAAGGAATATTAATATTGTAATATACGACCTAAAAATTTGTATGGGGATTTATACTGAATTTCTCTTCGTCCAGAATATTAACTTTGCCACCACAGGGCCACGGCTCAATTATTCCGAACAACTCGATTGCCACACCACGCCACGGCGATAGCAACACTTTCGAACGTCTAGCAAGTAGATACTGAGCGAGTCACCCAAAAGCTCCAAGAGCAAATCAAAGCCAAATTCTTCACCAAGCCCTAGCCGGAGTTCGAGAAACCAGAGACCTCTGTCGATTGTTAGATGTACAAGGTGTTAGAACTTTAGTATTGGCAAATGCAAAGATACGAGCCCCTCAAATAAATGAGCTGTGTTTCTTCATTCAAAGGCTCAGAGTAGCACCAAACTGCAAATTATAGTCAGTTCTTGAAAAAATCCTCGGACTATGGTAAACTGACACATTACAATACTGCAGATTTCAGAAACGTGCGGTCTGTAACCACAACTATTTATTTAGCCCCAATCGTTCGTATCAATCTCAATACAGACAACAACAAATAAAACAACGGACCCGGCTTACACCTCAAGAGCGATACCTCTATATACACAGACATTTACAACTCAACTCTCATGGTGGTGGCGCACTCATTGTCTTCATCACTCGATCGACTTCCGCAACTCCACAGCAGGTTACATATTGGTGACTAGACCAGCTCCTGCGAGACTCGCATTTACTACCCCACATTCTAAACATAGCACCGACTTTCAACAATACCCAACTCCCACCCGCACTAAATCATAACAAGCTTCACCAGTACCACCAATCCAACCCATCTCCAGGGGAAATGCGCTATATGTGTTATGCCGATATCTCTTCTTCTCAACTATGGCATTCATTGCTATCTGTCCAGCCCTGACGAGCCTTGGACCAACATATATAGATTCCAGAAAAGGAAGTACAACTCAAATAACTGTATGGAACCAAGAACAAGACAATACCCTCAGAATTCAGCGTCGCAAGTTGTATGAAAACTTAGCAGACTCACCCTGCACAACTCTACGGAGAGATTGCTTACCCCGCTCAGGCTCCATCAGCTCTACATTCAATGCAAGTCCTTCACATGCAAAGCTATTAACCACAAACAACCCATCTGGTTATCAACTATTAAGTAACGGCCACAGACGTGCATTACTATGTGCAACAAAACCATGCTAGTCTGACTAAAAACACCAACAAGGTTCATGGAATACTGGCTGATTGATTTATAACTATACATCCAACGATCTCAAGACCTTCATAAACCGGTCAACATCAACGTCAGAAACCAGGCAATATTTTGCGCAAACCGAGTACAGAAACGCACGCAATTTCACATCTATTTCCATTCACGGGAAGGCAACAACTTCATGATAACAAACACTCGGCTTCCCGCAGACCTCCTCTCAGAGCACACCAACTTAACAAGAAAAGGAACAACAAGCTACAACAGATGAATTGGTTACATGGGAAATTTATTTTAACAAGAACCCGACATTTACAGCTACAGCTACAGCTAGAGAGAACCATATTGGTCTGTTTACCACCAGTCTGCCCATCTCAACTGCTACCAGCTTGATTGCTGGATCATTTGCCAGGGTGAATCCTATATATAGGTACATATAAACCCACGAGTTGGACACAACATTCCCGGCATTATCTACATATCGCGATCCTATGAACCCTAAAACGCATTGAGAGAAGGAGTATCATCTCACAGTTATTTTACAAATACTACACATATTTCACAATTTCTCATGGGAAAAGTCCTACTATCCTACCAAGAGACGAACCAGCAAACCCCAAAGCACACAAGCACTTTTCCAGCCAGCGCCTCAACCTCAATGGAAAACTTTTGATGACTTATTGGCTGCTTTCTTAGACATGGGAACACAAGTCGCGTTCTTTCGAGTGCCGAATCTCGAAGTAGCCATACTCCTATAGAAATCAAAGCGAGTATTGATAATTACAAGTCGGCACCACGAACCTCAATCAGACCGACCCTGGTGTCTCGATCGGATGCAAGAAAACTAGCAAAGAAACTAGTAATACTGGTTTTGCGATTAGTTAGTTCCTTGAACACAAAATCGACACAAAGGCAGGGACCCGCTCATGAGCAATAAGCGATACAATATGACAGAGAAAGACATTTCGGAGTAGGAAGTCTTCTTAGCCGCAGGAGCCGGAAACCCATCATTCAGAGCATGCAGATAATTAGAAGCCGAGAAGATGGAAAAAGTATGAATGTCCCAGTCATTACCCCCCACCTTAGGAGAAGAAGAACAATCGGAAAGATTAGAATAGTATTAGGACAATATCAATCATGCATCACACAATAAAGTTTTCCTTTCTGTGAGACACTGCAAATTCGATATCTTATTTATTTCATATTATCTAGGTGATATTTTCCTCAAACATACAGATTCTTAACTTGAGCTCATTCATTCCAATCATCAAGATCATGCCTGGTATCTCTAATGATGATGCTGAACAGAATTATGATTCGTGTTCGTCGGCCCCAACTAGAAGTGCCATCTCAATCTTTCCGCATACATCAAGCGCGAATTCGTCACCAAAATTCCTGATTTGAGATTAATCCATAATATTTCTCTTCACGCTTATATCAGCATCTGGGCACCTAGCATAAAGTTCTGTCTAGATACTTCATCTTGTATCAAGACACGTTCGACTCTTGCTTTGTGATTCACAGTACAATGGCATGTATACGTTCCCGTTCCAAACTGGTTCAGATTTATAATTCTAACGAGGTAATCATATTGCACAATCTCATCCCAAAGCAACTTGACTTCAACACCGAGAGAAAGAACCTCATGAAAGAGGACCAAAAATCCTTTCGTAAGTTTACAATTTGCAAGTTTTTGGGCGTGCTTCATGTGTGTGTGAGAGAGAGAGAGAGAGATGAAAGCTTGGAGTTCTTCCTACCTGTCTTACCATATGCATCTCAACTTTACTTGAACATGGGCGCTTTCACCTCAGGATATTCTTTTTAAATCGAAGATGGAGGAGACAATGATGATTTAGAGCTTTGTTCTTTCTGAGAAAGATTAACTATGTTCCCAAAAGAAATGACTGAATGACTGAATGAATGATAGAACTGATAGAACTATGGTGTTTAGAATGCAATTGTATGTACTACTGTATGATGCACATGGAACGTTGTTTGGCAGCCCGGAGTCAAGAAGAAAGAAGGATACTTGCAAGAGTAGGCGAAAATGTAAAATATATGATAATATTTTATGCATTATATGCGTACTACACAACCATGAATATGACTGAGTTCTCGGAAAATATGGAATACATTTGAATATAGCCCCCAAAAATTAACGGAAAGAAGCAAAAACCTCAAGATTGTGATTAAAACCAATTGCAATCAGGAGGAAACGCAACACAATCATTCATGTAAAGCAACAAAATAATACCGAATACATACATGGAAATACATCTGTCTATCTATCAAACTGCCGACTTGATACATCTTATTTGTATGATAAGATTTCACATACAGACTTCTCTATGAAAATACTCCAATAAAAGCGTTCATTCATCCATCTGCACGATATCAATCTCTCGCATCAAATTAAAAGAACACATGCACGGAAACTAGGAGTACACCTACCACATACACCCCAAGCAACAGAAACACATAAGTACAGAGTATTAAAACGAAACACCCACCTCCCCAATGTACCGAATTTATTTGATTCATGTGGCATTGTAATCATGACTCGTACCTACAAACCCCGAGCCCCAAATCCCAAGCCCCAAACCCCAAACCCAAGAGTACGTCACCCATACCATCCACATGGCCACACACGACTAATAAAAGTCATCTGATATTCCTCAGATTCTGATCTTCATCTCCATCTCCACAGCACCAGGCAGTTAGATGGATAGGCTCGCAGGTACCTACTCAACTCGCCACCTTTAAGAACCCTTCGATCCTCAGATCCTCAAACCCCCAGAATCTCAGAATAATCGAATCCTCGAATCCTTGAAATAACTCCCGCCAAAACCTAGCTTCAAATAGACAGATGATTTTAGAAAAACGGAAAACATATACAAAACATCTATCTCCCAATCTCCAATACGGTAAACACAACTGAAATACCAAATCCCCAACACTTTCTTTCACCCCCTCCCCTTTCCCCAACCCCTCCCCAGCACCCAGCACCCAGCACCCAGCATACCAAAACCCAATCCCAATCCCAAAAATCAAAACCCAAAACGCCACATACAAAGCTAATTAATAATTAATTCGTACCTACCTACCTAGTAGCATAACGCACAATCTCCACGAGGCCGGATAATGCGGGGTCCGGGGGTGGGAGGGAGCGAGCGAGCGAGGCTTTCTTGGCATTAGTTTGTTTTTACTCTGTAAGGAAGTATGTAGTAAGTAAGCAAGTAAGCAAGTAAGGAAGGAAAGTTAAAAAGGTACTAAGGGAAAATAGAGGAGCGGTTATATACGGGTTTATTTTTTGTTGGGGGGGGAAGGATAGAGTATTGTCTGGGTAGATACTTTATGCTATACGGAGGACTATTATACGAAGAATCATATATCAAAATACATAATTATAATACGATACCTACGATACCTACGATACGATGAGATGAGATAGATTTATACACCATCTACTATCTACCTACTTAGTAATCACGTTTTTGACAATTGAATCATTGGATTGTCGATTTATATGTGTGAGGTGGAGAAACAAACATACTTCTTCTTTCCGCATGTACCGTACATACGTACATACCGGCACATACAAACCCAATTCATAAAGAACAACATCCAAATTCCCCTTTACTCCAAATAAAACACATACCTAATGCCTAATACATACTTTCCTCTTAATCCCATCTCAATCCCCCTTTTCAATCCTCACTTACTCATCCATTCATCCATCCATCCATCTATCCTCCTAGAAAACATCAAGAAATTGGTTCAACATTTCATTATTATTTTTCTCTCCTCTCTCTTCTCTCCTTTCTTCTTCCCCTAAAATGCGGGGAAATAGTATACCGTAATGTATGGATGGAGATGAGATATAATCCAGGTACAGACAGGTACAAACATAGAAAATGATGCGATATGATGCGATGGAATACAATGTACTCCATACATACCTACCTACGTATGTAAACATATGAATCAGGAGCTCCCACATCAAACCCAACAATTCTCTTACACAATCAAAATCTCCTTTGGGATATATATGTCTCATTTACTCCACTTCCACTCCACTCCACACATCCACTCACTATAGTCCGTAGTCTCCATGAGGGAATTATTCCATTTCTATTTCCAGAAAATCCACAACAAAAATCCACAACATTCACACAACAGAGTACCAGGTACCTAGGTCGGTAATAAACAAAACCCCGGCATCCAGCTCAGTTCGTACAGGAGAGGAAAAGGAGTTGGAGAAAGTGAAAAAGGAGTAAGAGAATGGAGAAGGCTTAGTTAGTAAGAAAGATATTCAATATCTGGGAGCGGGGAAGGTGTAATTATTGATCCTACTAGGTAAGGTAAGTGAAGGTGTAGTGCTGTCTGTGTCTGTGTCTTGGTTTAGCCATGCACGCACTAGTGTTTTGATGATGATTATGTCAAGCGGGGTAACCTTATGTATTGGCGGGAGTTGAGTTGGTTGATCGGTTGCTAACCTTGATGGATGATGGCTTTATTCAAAGATTCGCTCAAGACCTCTTAATAAGATTGACTCAAGAGATATGCAATCATAAATAATTACCATAAAGATGTTGAGATTTGATTTGGTTTATTAATCGTATTGTATTGTATTGTATGTAATATAATAAAATCTTCATAACGAAGAAATATCCTAATAAACTAACTAACTAGTTTCCCCTTCGTACATCCATCCATCCATCCTTCCTTCCCCTGTCTCCCCAAACATAGAAAAATCCGGGGTATCATAAAGTTACTAGGTAGGTACTTTGGGTGATAACATACATAGGTACATGCAGCGCCAATCGCTCATCCAAGAACAGGAATGAAAAAAATGTAAATAAAAATAAAAATAAAAATCAAATAAACTTTTTTTGTGCCCCCCGTTTCCTTTCCTTCCCGTCCCTTTCCTGCCTGTTTTCCATTTGTTGGTTGATTTGTTTCCCCTTCCCCGTTTGTTGCGCCGTTTGTGTTGAATGCGATGAGATGAGATGAGTTGTTGTAGGTGTGTATTAGGAGGGAGTGAAGTAGTAATGTTGAAAACGCCATCGTAATGCTTTTAAATGTTGAAATGCGGAGGTTTGCCTGTCTGCCTGCCCAGATAGGTAAAACAATGCAATACAGTACAGCGCCGCGAAGAAAAAATCATAGGTATCGTAATGCAAATCCATGCAGAATAATCAATGTCTCGAGACATCTCTCTCAAAAAGAAAAAAAAGAAAACCTCTCAACTCCTACGCCGTCCTCGTCGAATTCCTCGAAGTCCAGCGCTCGAGAAATCCTCCACTCCTCGCACTTCGAATACTCCCATTGCTATCCTCGGAGCTGGTCGAGCTCTTGCGTTCGCTGGCCGGTCGTCCACTAGTATAGTTTCCGGCGCCGCCGCGTCCAACGTGCCACATGCCTCCTTCGCTCATCTTCTTTTCGCGGGTACTTTGACGTTCGAGTTCTTCGTCGAAGGAGAAAGGGGCTTTTTTGGAGGTGGGGAGAATGTTGCCGGCGCCGCCGCGGCCGCTGCTGAATTTCGCTGAGGTTTGCGGAAGACCGAGGGTGAAGAGGGACGCGGGGCCTCGGGCGTTGCTGCCGTTGGTGGTCTTGGGAGCTTTGAATGTGTTTCCTGCTCCGCCGCGGCCGGAATGGATGAATGAGGATGTGGCGACGTGAGGGTGAGGTTCGGTAACTTGGTATCGGGTTGTCATGGTTGTGGTTTGTTTGTTTGTTTGTTTTTTTGGTTGTTGAGGATGTAGATGTGGGTTTGGTAGTTGATTGAAGGGTGTTTGAAAGTATTCAAAGGTTATGAGTACTTTTTGAAGATTGGTTGATGAGGTAGTATAATTGATGTGATGTGGTGAAGTATTTTATGGTTGAGTGTAGTAAACGTTTAGGTTATAAAGTGAATCGATGATGAAACTATAGTAGCTTTCTGATTGTATGAGTACGTAGTAGTAATAGTAGTAGTTTGATATTGATCTGATGTATTTGAGTAACAGTAGGTAGAAGCAAAGGAATGTGGGCCAACGTTTTCTTATATCCTTTTTCTCTTTAATCCCTTTATTATTACTCCTCACTTTGTATATAGAATACATAGTGCAGGTGACTCTTTTTCACAATACGAGTCATCTAACTAAAAATAAATAAAAAGTTTTTTTCCTTCATTATTTCCTTGTTCAAGAATCTCTTCTTTCAAATTTTCCAACGCATTTCGCATTCTAAATTTCTCACGATGTTTGACACTTTGCAGTTAGAAGTAACCGCTCTCCGCTTTGCCGTGAACTAAACAAAGTGACATGGATAAATCAACCTTGGGAAGTCATTTTCCATACAATTACTCGCACGTACCAACTTCCTACCAACCAATTTGAAGCAAAGTTGCCAAAGTTACCAAAGTTCTCGCACTCGTGATGAATTTTTGTGGTTACTATTACGAAATCACTGAACGCTAGATCCTTCTATTTCCATTCGCTTAAGGAGAAAATGCTCGAAAATGATCATTTTTAGTTTCTTCCTTGTCTATCCTTGTTCGTATGATCCTGGGCCTCCTGGTCTTGTCCCTTGCCTCTGAGCAAACCTGGGGGTAATTGAAATTCAGATATCCAGTCGATCTTGCAACATCGTGAGAGACTATAGGGATAGTTCCAAGTTCGTCAGCAATTTCGCATCAGATCTCTCATGCATGCCAACTAGCCAAGTCGATGGATTGAGAAGAAAAGTTACGCTTGGGACAAGTTACTAAATGGCCATGTGGTGTGTGTGGTACGGTGAGAGATTTCCTTGAGTGTCAAAGAAAGTGGCACCGTGTATGGAGGAGATGAGTTGATTTGTTTCTTATGCGTTTTGTATTTGCTGATCTACTACCTAAGTATCTACGTATCAATTTTGGCCATGAAAAACGTGCTTCATGTTATGGAAAACATCATTTCAAAAGGAATCATTGAATTACAATGTCAAAGTATTAATAATATATCGCCATATATCGCCATAATCTTTCCAGATCTCATCAATTTTTCTATGTATGTATGTATGTATGTATGTATGTATGTACTCATCAACTGCAGGTGAGTCGTACTCGGGTAACCTCACACCTAACCTAAACTACGAAAGAGCCTCGTCTTACCGCCAATTAGCTTATTTGCCTGTCTGTACCTATGTACCTAGGTAGCTATCTAATTCAAAATTCTCCGCCCGGCCTTAGATTTTCAGGTACCGTACGATGAAAACCCAAAATTGTGTGCTGACAAGTTATTACAAGGGCAATGTTCCGTAGTAATAGCGAGATGGCGAGATGGCGAAATGGCGAAATGGCTTAATGTCTCAACATTCCAATGACTCTGTGGACTGTCATTTTAATCCCATCATTTAATAGAAATGAACCAATGAGACCATTGTATCAAAGACATTCTCTCTTCTGTCTCTTTGTTCCTCCCTTTTCTTTTTCTTCCTTGAATGTCTTTCCAAATAAACCTTTACCAACTCAAAGCTCCATAGAATTTAGAGTCAGAACTGAAAAGAGATTTTCTAGTGATGTCAACACACTGAAAACTTTTAATTCATTCCCCACAACTTCACAAGCTCACCCCTTACCAATGTAGAAGCAACAGGGCTGAAGAACACCGCTTCATTATTCTTCCCTTGTTTTCCCCCGCAAAATCTTAACGCCCATGAAAGAAATTTTCATTAGATCCACATATGTGCATTAGACAACATTGATAGCGATCAGGAGTTGAAACGCAAGATGGAGCAACTGATGGTCGAGACTCTTGCTTCTTAATCAATAGTCATCTGCCAACCGTTTCTAGCATTGCATGATTTGCATCTTTGAGAAAAAATGACTCCATCGTGAACTCGGGCTTCAAAGCCGGAATGCCGAGGTTTGAAATTTTTGAATAGGAGACCGAGAGCGAGGATAAAGTTTAAACGCGTACATTCATTCCACTTTGATCACTCAAATTCGCCTTGTCCATAATTTCATGAAACCGAGGCTACCCATTACAGGCATTGACAGCTCATATGACCTCGCAATAAACAAATGTGAAAATTGGAGAGATCCTAGAGGATACATTCAATGCTTCATCGGTTCGGTGCGGCGCGGCGCCCACTCGAATCAATTGACTTCGTGGCCTAATCGGCGAACAGCCAAATACGATCGATTTGACTTTTCACCAAAAATAGGAGGCGCTTCGTCGGATGACAAAATCGCACACTCAAATTACATGCTAGAAGCATCTCAGTCTGAAGAGCCACTTGTCAAATATGAATGAGAATATTGAGAGAAGATAAAGCCTAGGTAGGTAGGTAGGTAGGTACATTCTGATTCTGGTACATGATTTCCTTGGTCCATCGTATGGGTGGATAATTATTACGATCATGTTTGAAGTCTTGAAACGACGGTTTGATTTTTCATCCCATCTCTCTGTCTGTATTCAAAGTCAATCATCCGTGAAGACAAACGCCCACTCATGTATACTTCCCTTGAAGCTTAGTATTGGGATCACCTGTGATCGGATTTTAATAGAGCTCGTGAATATGTACCAATTCCACGTTCTGTGTGTTTTGTGATGACCTCAAGGGAATGGAACTGTACGAAGTGAGTTTTTATTTCTATTTTTGTCAGTCTTAGTAATCATTTGATGAGCATAAGTTTTGGGAGACGATGAAGAAAGGGAAGGAATAGTAAATGCATACCTAGGTACCTAGTAGTATACTTAGCGTGATGATAATTTTGGATTTTGGGAAGGAGTCTCAACGCTAAGTAGCGGTCTTTGCTCGGAACGTCAGGTTTGAGCACAACCATCTTCAACTTCATTCTTCATCGCGAATTATTAAACATATGAGATTTCTATTTCATCCTCGTCGAACTCCAATCAGGGTGATGTCGTTGAATTTTGATCACACAAGACTTCTATTCCATCCTCATCAGCCTTGAATCAGAGGAATGTTGTTGAAGAAAACTATCATCACCAATTTACCACACCCGCAGCCAATATTTCGAAGGATGAGAAATCATAGCAGCGTTCTATCCATCATGTGATAGAGTATTTCAATGTACAAGATGTATGATGGAGACAATTCCAATCATCACATAACTTCCCTCAACAGAGCCTTATTGTTCTTGTTTAGTCTTTTGATGCACAAACTTTGATCGCAAATGTCAGAACATGGAGTTGCCAATCTGTTTGTTCCTCTACTGTGTATGCATACTTCGCCACCGACGACAAAGCGAAAGACACACACAGCTCCTGAATGTCGAGGTAAGCAAAATTGTTGGCGTAGTAGGGGCAGAAATGGCTTGTCCCAATACTTACTCCTCATTAACCAGGTGATATGAACATGCTGAGAGAGTATGACCAAAGGCTTTCAAGGCTGAAGATCACCAGAAGTGTAGGTTGTCTTCAAGAGCGAAAGAAATCAAACAAGTCAATATTGCACATTACAACATTCTTGAAACCCGAACCCAAAATGTCACTCTTTTGCTCATGGAGGACGAAGATCAGGACATTATTGGAATCAGGCATTTCTTTACCAAGTAGAATCTCATTCATACATACTAGTTACGTATGCTGACAGTCACATGCAGATGTTTTCCCTTCAATCGAACCATATTCTTTCATCAGCCAATCCTATGATAGTCTTCATCGGAACCCTGCAATCATGATGTTCTTCAATGTGGTGCAACAGGATCAGTGGAAAACGCGTGACTGTGGTGTGGTATCACGTCGAGACTTAGTGGTTCATACCCTTCTTGTTTTACCTACCTGGCAGTGATTAATACTTTCTATCTCCATTGACGAATCTGGACACCGGAAACTACAGAGAATTACAAAAGGGGGCTTACGATGTACCTGATCGCCCCCACTCACATGTTCTTGTCATATAGCACGACTTTCATGGACGTGCTGCGGAATTTATCGGCTGTTCATATCGATGAGATGAATCAATCACACCGGACATATGTATAGTATATCTCCATGACCATGTCACAACTATGCAGAGAAATTCGTTCCATTTTTGTGGCAAGAGATAGCAACGTACGATATTACAATCCCGACGTTCATGTAGTACACGCGAAAAAGCGGGAAAGGAGGAAATGTGACCCGCTCCGGGTAATGGATCAACTGATTCGCTTGACCTTCGTCTCCCATATCAATGATTACATTTTCTTGGGAATATTATCGGTCAGATGGCCGGTTCCATATCGTCGGAACATTGTATTGACAAGTTGCATGCATCTACAGCCGCTAATGCCATGTCGCACTACTTAATCGTTCTGGCTGTATATCGAGATTTTGTGCTTTCTGTCACTTTCTGAGATGGGTTTTCTATAGTAAGCTTGCCAGTTGAGGTGCGCTCCTTATTGGGGATCAAACAAACGAACCAAGGAAATAAATAGCATATCGACAATGGTTCACCAAAAGAAGGTGTGGAAATGCTGGCACCAATGAAAAAAAGATGTAGTTTTCATTAGTTGATTCGAATATGCTGTGCAAGCATTTTCTTAGTGAGGTTGTGGGCTTCACAAACATGCGCCAGTGTTTGGTGATGATTTTCACCCAATGTGGAAGACACCAATGGTCAAATGAGGAAGAAGTTGAGGATTCCCTATCCCAATGGAATTATTTGTCAAAGACCTTATCCTTATTGACAATGAGTTAATTGACTCTTGGCCACAGTCCGAGATTTACTCACACGCGTTTGCACTATTGCCACCAAGTATGTCGTGCCCCCCTGTGGCGTATTTAATACTCACTAGAAGCGAGAACATTCGAAGAAGAAAAACAGGAACTCGTTTCGAATTCGATCTCGAACGCCGAATCATGTTCATTCATTCAAAACATATGGATGGTAATGGGGAAATCAATTCATTTTATCCGCAATCATCAAAAACTCCTAAGGGCACCTCCCATACTTGCAAAAGTAACGCAGTACGCTTTCCCACCGTCGGTAACCAGAAATAATGTCCCCGTGACAAATCTCCGCATTTGTACGCCATCCATGTCCTTGTGCTTCCTTCAACCATCTCGATCAAATCAGAACCCCTCATATAAACATAAACTGCGAATGGAGAGTACAGAGATACAACAACATCCCACGTGTGAAATCTGAAGACTGGTATAGGTTGACGAACCAAGCTCGATCGAAACACTAGAGTTTGTGCGTTTGAGTCTTCATCTTTAGGTAACACCGAATCTTGCTGTCAACCACGAGGAAAGAATATGGAAAAGGCCCCTTAACACTAGCAAAAGTACTGTCGCCCTCCATCGATGGCATGATCGGTCGAGATGCTATTTTAATTGGCTTCTCAAAGTGTAATATTCGCAACTGAGAAGGTGTTCGACCATCGACTCCCATCATACCGTTGTTCGGTATTCCGAATCACAAAATGACCCGAGTCACAAAAGTTCCCTTGTACATCCGACCGATTGACCATAGATATTCATCGTTCCGAAGCCGCAGAAAATTCGTAACCACCAACTCCATTTCTACCAAAACTCGGTCTCAGTGGTATCCAATTTCGAGCCTGCTTCCAGCTGTCTCTTTGTATCTACCGTTCTGAATAATCCTCGAGGTGTCATGTATGACCGGGCCTACTCTCCATGCTATAACCCTGAAGTCTGGACTCCTTGCTTCGTTGTTCCAAATCTCTGCTCAGTCTTAACCTGACCAAAGATAACTTTCAGGGCAAGAATACTCCATTCTCCAAAATTCGGGTTTAACCAACAGGTGAACTACTAATTCATTTGATACCGAAATCATCAGAAAAAATCAACGCCAAAATCCGCCGAGGATGAAATTTGTCCCCTGTTTCCGACTCGTAGTATATGAGGAGCTCAATTATCTGACAGTTCTGCCACTATGGCTATTCTTGCTCCTTCCAGAAGAGTGCCTCACTTCCCGATTTCTATGAGCCGGTACAGTATGCAGATTACTGGAATAGTAGCTTGCAGAACTGGAGTGATATGGACAAGGGCTGTGAGATATTCCGGTACCTTCGCAAGGAGCGCAAGGTGGTCTAAGGCATCTTGTTAGATTCTATGGAACTGGAATAAAAAGTTGGTGTGGAAGTGAAGCTTGACATAGAGGTATTTGAAAATGATTACATACAGTCGTGGGGAACCACCGCAATACTGACATGTGTCCAACACATTGCCATTGAAACAGCAGTTATATGCTTCGCTAGAGTACGACATCATAGAATTGACGATACAAAGTTTGAATGGTGCTCAAATATGGTAAGGGCGGAATGGTATGCGAAGATAGATAAATCTTCGATAATGTCAAAGCTTGAAGTCTTCCAATAATTCGGAGAAGTCTTTCAGCTTGTGTGTGGCTGTAGAAGTAAAGCACAATTTCTTCAAAGTACAAAGTGGAGTGTTGTGCGGATTCCAAATTTCTCACTTTGTTGCAGTGATCTTCATTCATCTTATACATCTCATATTCTCTAGCATCTCCCATCAGCTCCTATCCAGAATAGAACCCCCACACTTTATTGAGGTCAGTCAAATTCCACCCCATGCATTTTCTTCCTCACCGTCAGCTTCTTTTTTTAGCAGAAGAAAAGAAACAGTATACATCGTCAGATATCGTGAGAATTCACCCGGATAGCTCTATGCACATGGTATTAGGCACCACTTTCCTCACCAGGCCTCACCGCTCCTACTTGAATTATTGAAACAGGGGAAATTCTTGTCCTCTTCTCTTTTATCTCTGTCTCTCATGCCATCATTGGCTACTCGCGAAGCAAGAGCAATTTATGAGGGGCTCAAAGATGATCTGCTGATCTGATATCTCTTCTAATGGATATGCCGGTAATATGCTAAATACTTTACAATGAAAAACTTGGGGGTTATTTTGATTACGCCATCATTGCCGATAACTATGGATTAGCTTCTTTCTGTCATTTTTGATTTACCAGCGGAGTGGACCTTACACAACATAAGATTCTATGAGCAGAGACGTTCTACAGATGACTTTGGCTTGCAATTCAAAAAGTCGAGGGCGCTATGCGTATAGGGCAAAAACGGCCGCTGCGAAACAGAGATTAAGTACTGGAAGAGCAAACCTCCGACTTTTGTACGAGACAACACAAATTTTTTGTCGCCCGAAACGATCTGAACTCGTGGGTGCTTCATGGTACCTGTTAATCTTTCAATTACCTTTAATTAACTCAATTATGCGCTCTCGTTGGCAGTAAAGTGGCAGGATTGGGATGGCTCAACCGATGGCACGAATCTTGCACACACTAAATTGACGGATAAAGTACCATCGATATGTGGTCCCTTGTCTTTAATGCACAGAACTTGGCTCCAAACCACCGGTTTCATCTAACATTGTAGTGGCGCCTCGTACCCCGTTCCAAGACTTACCTCCCACTCTTTCTAAATACCCCACCACAAAACTAGACCTTCAGTTCTCAAAACAATCATTCATACATTTCATGATAGTTTTTGGAGCGAATTCTGTAAGTTCAACCAATCCTATTATTTACCATATACAACACAGTCCCGGAGACCTCGAGGTTTCATGCACATAATAGGCGGTTAGCCGTAACTCGGGATTACAACATAAGTGGCTGAGTTGGTCATTCTTCTATTCGCTGATATGCAACGACTTATGTCGTGCGTGCGAGACGCTGTGCAATCGCCCCTCGAAAACGAGGAATTGATAGTTCCATACATTTGATTTAACTCCCGTCGAGTGTAAATCGCAAATCGAAATGTCATATGTATGGGATGGTCTACATAAGTATGTAGGGGTTGTAATCCATTATCATTATTGTTATCATCATGTGTGGTTTTCAAGGATGTTTGGTAATGAGAGGAGTCTCGTTTAATGGGGGTTACGCCAAGTGTCGTGATGTCAATAATGAATTCTCGAGAAGTAGGAAAGAGCCTTATTCTCACATTGGCCGAATGAGCGCTAGCCACGAAGTTTCTGTGCAAGATACCAAGGTGTAAGAAATAATTGAGACAACGAGGCGTTCGGTTTTCTTTCCCAATTATAACCTTTACTTTCTCTCCTTTCAAACAAATTGGTCAAGAAGATTAGACCTCTCAAAGTTGAAATGTAAACTTTCACTCTAATGTGCATTTTTGTACTACATCAGTTCATTCTGTGTCAACCACTGCACTTTACTTTTCAATCTTCACATTGATCTATCCATAGATGC
Organism: Botryotinia convoluta; assembly: GCA_004786275.1. NCBI lineage: Eukaryota > Fungi > Ascomycota > Leotiomycetes > Helotiales > Sclerotiniaceae > Botryotinia > Botryotinia convoluta. The sequence goes on along the minus strand of PQXN01000026.1, from coordinate 203,968 downwards.
TCTCTACCCACAGAAGTTCTCATATGGTTATCGACTTCCTGCATATTTGACTGGTGTGCATCATCGATGGAAATATGATCAATTGCACGTCACCGCTTCTATGCACATTTTTCTGATCCCACACGGTATGGTCCCTGCATTTGCAAATTCTTCTCAGAACAATCTCAAAACTGATAAGATATGATCTATCATACCATTTTCCTCAGGGCTGAAGGTTGAATTGCATATTAAAACGCCGTTTCGTCCGTCGGAGTCGGGCAGAACCCGTATATGTGCGCATCCGCTATACGAACCGCAATACTACCTAGCTAGTTCCCCCATTTGGAAGATGACTCAATCAACTTTCCTAAGTCGGAATAATCATACCCACGTACACCTTCCCGAGGCCATGGAACCAATTGCTTAAGTACCAGCCGATCCTTGCCGTCGGAAAGAAGAGGTCTCCGACAGATCGCAATCGATGCAAGTGTCCGTCCCTTCTATCCATCCTTCCTTTCAATTCGCGTTTCATCCGATCAAGATCACTGTTTCTTCATGATTAGATATGATAAGTCTAACCCAACTTCTCCACTCGGGCATAAGCTAGGCTTAGTGGCGTGAGTTTAAACGGACAATGATTGCATAGTATCGCGATCCTTTCAGTCGGGCTCTTCACCGTATACGCAAGCAGCCGTGAATTTTTATATATCCTAAATGCATGAATTCCTTAGCTCTGAGTATGAATTCAAGGATCTGCATACATACAAAGATAAGTGTCTCGGTTCTTGCAAGGTTCCTTGTGGATACTGACAGTACTTTGCAAATTACATGCGTCAAATCACACCACCTTGATAGTAAATGAGTCCCCAAAATATCTTCGTTCATAATTCATTCATGAACCGACCAATCTCCTTCTTGCAAGAATAGATTCTGTGGTTGTATATCCCGCGAAATGGCTTTCTTACACGCATAGATGGGTAATATAGATGTGCAGCCATCCGTTGTGCATATTGTATGCAGTCATGTATGTGTATTGTATGCTTGCTTACTTTCTCTCTTTCTCTCTTTCTCTCCTGTTTCTGTCTCGTTCTTTCATCACCCCACTCACTACCCCACTACACTGTTTCTTGAATTTGGGGTTTGGAAGGAGGAAGAAGAGTCTAGACCGTGGTGATGATTTGGGAGTTTGAGATTTTGGGGGTGGGGTTTGGGTTGTGAGGTTGTGGGATGCTTATTGAAAGGGGATAGGATGGGGTGGTGTAGATGACTGCTGCTGGTGTATTACACGGTGAGTATGGGTAAATAGATGGGTCAATGAGAGTTTTGTATTGATATATGTGGCTGTGATGTGATGTGATGCAAGGTATTGTATTGTGGTGGAGATATATGGAGGGTGAAAGTGAAAGTGAGGAGGATGATAATGATGACGATGTTCGGTGATGTGATGTGATGTGATGTGCATGTATATATGTATGTATCAGGGAAGTCTTTGCATTGGATTTGATCAGCTTAGTTCGGCTCGGCTCAGCTCGGTGGGGGGTGTTGGATTGGATTGGATAGGATTAGATTTTATTAAGTCTTGTGAGAATAAATGCAGAATGTGCGTGGAATGGGAAGGAAAGAAAAAGAGGAATGTGCTTGGGAAAGAGGAGGGAAAGCGTGGTAGTAGTAGTGAGGTTATGGGTGGGAAATGAATGCTATGGGATGATGGCGTTGAGGGCGTTGAGGGCGTTGAATAGTTTTGTACTCAGATTGAGTCCGGAATAGGAGGAAAGACTTCTCCTTGACTATTTTCTTCCTGGCTATCTTTATTCAACTCGCAACATTCTTGAAATAGCATTTGCAAGGGCCTTGAAAGTTCAAGCTTTCAGGACTATTGTTTTTATTACTTCAAGATCATTGTATATCCCAAAAGAGCATGTTAGTGGTTCTTATTGTGTACATATGCTATGAAAAGGTTGGTTGATGATTGATCTGTACTTTTCATGTACATGCGTAATTTCGGTTTGAGAAGTTTGTAAGTGTCGGTTCTTTTATAGTACTCTTTTGAAATGCAGTCTTGAGGTTTCGCATTTCTAGGAACTGATTTTGTTGTTTTTAAGCATGGTTGATGAGTGTCTTCCTATAGTCCTGTGAAAGGAAGTTTCCTGTTCAATGAATGTATCTCATTAAGGTTATATAAGTACAGCAAATCTCTTTCGATCAACTCCAACTCTAGGACTTCTCAAGATAAATGTATACGTCATGTATCTTTTAGAGAAGAATCAAAACTTACTGACCACATTCGTTTCTTTAAAGTAGGAAATACATAAAAGTTGTTTAAACCAATCCCTCTTATGTCCTTTCAGTCAGTCTCTTATGGCACAACTTCGGCTCTCGGAGAAACAATCCCCCATTGCAGGAACCAACCATAAACAGTAGAACCTCGTGATCTTGACACTTCGAACTCGTTTGTTGCATGTCTGAAATAGTTGATTTCCTTTTTTCTGGGTTTTCCACGGTTTTTTCGAACTTTTTTGTATGGTTTGAGTCTGTCTGTCTGTCTGAGAACAAAAAAGTTGGAAAAAAGTTGATTCAACTTTTTCGCTAAGAAAATGTTAAGAATTTGGAAATATCATATTTTGAAAATTCAATTACAAATCGATGAATTAATATTTTGGGAATGAAAAGTTGATTTTTGGATTTTGGGGCTTTGGATTTATTTATTTGAGTTTTTTTTATGGAGAGACGGGTGGTACTGGGAAGAAAATAGTTGATTGAAATGTGTGTGTTTTCAAGATTTTTGGTCGCTTGGGATTGGATGTGAGGTTGGTGAACGGCTATTTCCACATGTTGTGGGACTGAAGGTTGATGATTTTGGGCTTTGGTGAAAGGAGACTTGCTGGAATGTAGTTGACACGAAGTTCTCCTGGTTTTTTGGGGGAAGAGGGGATGCGATATGTGTGTTAATCTCAAAGTTGAGCTTGCAGTAGTAGCGTTGTGCAGCTATATTTTCGTTGGCTATCAATATTTTTGCATTTTATCGTACTTTGCTATAGGTTATGCTTATTGTATTCTTTGGTTTTTCATTGTTCACAATGATATCCTCTCCGTTCTGTTGTCAATTCAGAGTGAGATGAGAGAATTGGAAGACGTGAGGTTAGAAAACAAGATAGCATGGGGCTTATTACACTTGAGAGCTTTATGAGCCTCTTTATGTTAGGTCAGGAGTTTGGGAGTCTCTGTCTTAATACTACGATCCATGATGTTGTCACTGTGCGCAGTGAACTTCTTCACAACATAAAAAGTAGGTTGGTTAGTGGAATGCGTATTGACTATGGAGGTTGTATTGATCTGATCAAACTGGGAGTACAGAAGTGGAAATGATATAGATATATGGTGCTAGTGCACATACTTTAGGTTAGAACTTCCTACATAACTCCATATAAAAACTTCGCAGCCAAATCCCTGCTGTATATGTCCCACTCAATAGTTTGCTCACTTGTTTTTCTCTTTCTTCTTTCCAGACAGCAAAAGTGGTTGCATGGATACTGATAAACGCTTGAGTTCAACGACATGAGAATATTTCATGATGGCTTAAGGTTTTACCGTGGGAAAACCCCGAAATGAACAGTGTGATCGAGGTAATTTCAAAAGCCCATAGCCGCAACATATGTCCGGGCGTATCTATTTGGGTTACTCTGATTACTATTCCATCGGAAAGGAAGTTGGGAGGCTCCACGAACCCATGTGCCAGTCAAATTAAGAATTGATTCGAGTTGATTCGAGTGGCACATTGTACGTCTGTTGGCGAACAAGCATGTTGGCATTGCATTCATCATGGAAGTGGGACTTCGACCCTTTTAGGTGAGTACATCGGCAACTTCAAGTGGACAAGCAAATAAAACATTATTTGGTGGTAATCAAGAGTCTATCTAGCTATAGAAAGCATCTACTCAAGTGCAGTAGCACTGCTTGGTCCTCATACGTAGGAGTCGATACTTCAACCCGAAGCGTTCTTGCGTAAAGAAAGACCATTGCATCGGGGTTCTTAGAGTATACAAACTCTCCGAGTCCAGAATATTTGACATTTCAAAGGTTATATTAATTGCTCTCGGATCAGTCAAAAACGTGAAGAATAGAGTGGGCTAACGGTATAGCATTGCCGAATTTTCAGCGACCAAAACAGGGGTTTAGCCGACCTGATTATGACGTACTGATGATATGTGTTATTACGTGCAATCGATTGGCTGCCATAGCTCAGGGGTGGCACAAACAAATTGACGAGACGCTAGATTGTCGGGCCCCATGTTTTATTCTGGGGACCCGGGCGGGGAAAAGTTTATCATCTATCCGTCAGCAAGTCTCCACTAAACATGGAAATTAAGCATGATAATTAAGTTAACCATTCCAATGCCGATATCAAGCCTTCTTTCAATGATGCTCCAGTGATTGGTAAATCAGAATTTCTAATTGGTTGAGTAACTCTATACTATTGGCATGGTATCTGCTTTGTTAAGCAGAGGTTAAAAGACAATAGACCTTCAACGCCAGCTAAGGTAGAGGATTGTCATTCTTCTTTAAAGGCTCGCCTGGCTTTAAATATTTTGGATCAGATGGCCAATCCTTCAAGAGCCATTTAATCATCACTTAGCAATCACATATAAGCTGTAAGGAGAAAAAATTTGTAGTCCGTGTAGTCATTCACCTTGCGTATCTTATCACAGTGCTGTAGTTTTCAATCCTTGAAGTCTGATTACTATTCCCCAGGATCAGTTATGAGATAGGCATTTCGAAAATCATTGAGGTTACATTGCCAAGGCTTGGCAATGTCACTGCCGCGTGTACATATTCCACTTCCTTCTGCTTTATCAGTAGTATTTGTCCGCCCACATTCCGTTAATTAATTAACCTTAACGGTTAGCTCTCCGCTATCTGGACGGGATCCCACTCGGAGGATCCCTCGAATGATGCGATTTGTTCGGCATTCAGGTACAATCTGCGGTATATCTTTACATATGGGCCTTCAGATTGCAGGCATATTGACCAATGATGTGTATCTGAAAGTAATGAGTGAGGTTTGGAAAGCATATATAAGGGAGCATCATCTACTTCTACATTGAAGTATCAACACAGTTTGCAGCACATCTACTTCTCCAGCTTGAAACCAGGAAATTTCATCAAAATGAAGCTACAACACCTCTCTGTCCTCGGCCTTCTAGCCACACCACTTCTTGCCCACCAAGAAGCTTCAACAGAAGTGCTAAAACGTTCTGCAAACCTCTCCAAGCGATGCGCTTCCGGAACTGCAAACTACAACAAACGTCGATATGAACGACGAAATGCAGAAGCTCTCGCCAAACGATCTGGAAACGCGACATACACTATCACTACCGAAGCGCCCTACTACGATGTTCTCCAAAATGATACTTGTGTCTTGGCCGCCGACGTCACTGCTGGTCCATACTACTGGCCTCGATCCGAGACTCTCCGTCAAGATATGACCGAAGGCTAAGCCAGTATTCCTCTAACTCTTGATGTGGGAGTTATTGATATGGCGACTCGTGAGCCACTTCCCAATGCGCTCGTTGCCTTTTGGCATTGCAATGGTACTGGTAGTTATTCCAGTTTCACCGGTCGAGACGCGAATATTCCGTTCCCCACTCTGCTTAAGGAGTTGAATGTCACGGATTTCGAAATCGGTGTTACGGATTTACATACAGATGATGCAACTTGGCTGAGAGGAATGTGGCCTACGAATGATGAGGGAATGTTGGAGATGAAGACTGTCTTCCCTGGTTTCTATGTTCAAAGAACTATTCACATTCATGCTCAAGGTAAATTTTTCTCTTTCCCGCATATATAAATCCTTATTTTCGTATCAAAGCTCTGTGAATTCATTTACTAACACAAAAATGTAGTTTTCACCGACTATGTCCTCCACTCCAACGGTACCCTTTTAACCGGAAACTCAAACTCCATCGGTCAATTCTATTTCAACGACACTGTTACCGAGACAATCATGGCTCAGGAATCTTATGTAAGCCATACACAAATTAATCGCACCACGAATGCTGAGGATAATTACTACACGGGTGGTTTCGTACATGGATATAACCCGGTTATGGATATTGTTGCAGTTGATGGAGAAGATATCACCAAGGGAATGATTGGGTATATCACCATTGGAATTGACACTGAGAACAACCCTGTTTTGGACCCCCCTGGACCCTAGATGAAGGTGGATGCGGTGTCGTGGAAAATTCCTGTATCATAATTGGCTGGATTAGATGCTTGTAAATAGGCTGGAATATGCATAAATGGCAATGTAGATACGAAACATAAGATGGGGGGATTAGCGGGTGTGTGATGGAAAACTTGGATATTATAAATTTTTCCCATCAATGATCTTTATATTCCTGGAATTATACTTCAAAACATTGCATCTATGTCTTTGCCTGCAGCACTCTCAGATCGAGTAAATCAAATTTAGATAAATCTTTGAACATCCTGCAAATGATGCTCATCATGAATTCAAAATACTGAATCAAGCTTGTCTACACTACTTCTTTTCGATATCATGGCTTTTTCTAAATTCTTCTATCACATCATTCATAATTCATAACACACAATAAGTGTTGATGAATCCCTTTTATCATCTCTCGCACTATCTTTCTGCCTTTCTGGCAAGGAAGTCTGACAGCTCCACATGAAATGGCGAATCTAAGATATTTGACTGCGAGTGCCAACCATAAAAATCTTGTTCTTTCCTATTAGTCGAATTACCACTAGAGCATGCAAAATTATACTACCACTAGAACATATATATTTTCATTCTGATCCTACTATTCTAACTACATTTAAAACCCAATCCCATCAATACAACATCAAACAAGAAACAACCAACATTTCTCCATCCTCTCCACTCTACCTACCCTAGTCTTCTGCTCTTTGGCCGAAAGATCTTTTTGAGACTTATATTTCAAAACAATACTTTCTCTCTAAAATAGTCATTAGATATCTAAAGATACTAAAAAATACCGAGATACAATATCACAACCGTTTATAGACTCTTTTCTCCAGGGCGATAAGTTTTAGCTCTGCTTCTGGTGGCGCAACGAAGCGATGGTAATATCTTTAGCCCTCTAAGTAACTTCCTTTGACTTGCTCTTTTCATTCGCGGACTTGAATTCTTTGGTTCATAAGATCCATTGTAGCATGTAGTAGTCTAATCATTACCAGCGGCTATGATAATCTAGAGATTTCAGATACCTCACTCACTCACTCAGCTTGAAAACTTCACCATTCTTACAAACATCTCCTTTTCTCCTCCGTCTCTTTCACTTCATAACCTCTGCTTTACGTCCTCATCGTCCCTTCGATTTGCCCGCTGAAACATGAGAATGAGAATGAGAACAACATACCAAGTATCAGAAACTCGAAAAACAAAAACTCTTCTAAACCCAGGAATCCTGTGATCCCCTCAACTAATTATAGATCAGCAAGAACAGATATTTAGATACATTCACGAAGTAACAAAATCCTTACGTCTATGTAAAGTTACGGGACTTAACAGAATAGATCTAAGCGTATGACTATATGACTGGACTATACAATCGGACTAACCCTCTCTTTGAACGAAGTATCCGATGGTAATTTATACTAAATCTCAACTCAAATAATCAACATCAATACATCTACTAACACAAACCTCTTCGAGAAAAATATCAAATAGAGAGATAGATATTCCAACAACAAAGCCGCAAATATAACTCTCAAATACATCTCTTCCGACTCCTAGATCCCCCGTGCAAAACTGAGTTATTACATTTCCGAGTAAACACAATCGACGCATCCTGATCCTCACATATTACAATCACATCACCTTCCAAATTTCCATTCCTCTCTCATTTATCATTTATCATATTCATCATTCATCATTCATCATTCATCATTCATCATTCATCATTCATCATTCATCATTCATCATTCATCATTCATCATTCATCATTCATCAGAACCAAAACCCACAGACCCACTCCACCCCCTTTCATAAGCGAGCGAGCTGCTGATCATCTTCATCGGATTAAAATTCTGAGTATTCATTTATTTATTTGACTCATCTATTTTTATTTTTACATGTAGAAGAATAATCTCTAGTACGATCAAGATTCGATTTGAGTCTGATGTGATGATTGCCCAACTTAATTTTCTGTATGATTATTTATTCTTTCATTCAGATCAGATGAAAATAGATATATAGAATAGATAAATAGAATGTGATGTAATCCATGATTCATCTCATCCCCCTTCCCTCTGCATCATGATTTTTTCTTACCATCTCCAAATCCTCAAATAAACAATCTTCAAAGTATAACATCAAAACAAACTCACAATATAACAATATAATAATATAAAATTCCTTAATATCTTCAAAACTTTCTATTCTCTTGATATGTACCTAGTATTTATTTCTAGATATATAATATTATAACATCATTTCGCCTTTTATTTCCCTTTACTACAATTCTCTTTATAATTACAATTTACTAGTAAATTAGTACTTATATAGTGTATGCACCTAGGTATTCATTATATCACTCTCCCCTTCATACTATAATTCAGTCATCAGCTTATTACTTTCGCCATATTGAGTAGATGTAGCGATAAGCCCTTACAAATCTACAACCCATTCAGCAGCTAGCTATCAGCAACCAGCTATCAAAATAGTTAACTAGTAAGATTACAACCTAACCCACCCTCCCCTCCCCTCATCATCATCATCCTCCTCATTATCATTATTCTCTCAAAACCGCAATACAATCTCCACACTCCCCACCCCCTTCCAAAATCTCTATACTCGGTTTTGAATTTTCTACATGCAAATCAGAAGTTCCAAAACAAATCAAAAATCAAAAATCAAAACACCACTCCACCTTTCCATCCTATTCAATTTCATCCCACCCCTTCCATCCCCAATCTCTCAATCTATCCCCCCCTAAACTCATCCATCCATTTATTACCATCCATTCATTACCATCCATTAACAAAAAAAAAAGAAAAAAGACTAATTCAATCAACTCAAACACCTAGCTCCTCTCCACCCTCCCACCCAATATCTCCTTTCGCATATGCCTCCTCGTTATTCTCATCCTCCACAAACCTTCAAGAATTTGCTCTCGCTTTCGTATAGCCGATAGCCGATACCCCGCTAAGGATCTTTATCTTTATCTTCAGTTTTATTTTTATCTTCATCTTCATCCTCATCCTCACCACTGGCCACTCACCATTCATTACTCATCACAATCCCAATTCTCTCTCCATCACTCCATCACTACCAGTAATACCAGAAATACCACCCATCATATAAGCCCCTCTGCCTCTCCCCCTCCTCATCCCCATCCAAACACCGTCAAAATCCCATCCCATCCCCAAACAGAAACAATAAGCCCCCCGCCCTCCCCCCCTTCCCCTTCCCCTCGCCCTCGCAATCAACACTCCACCAAACACTACCCCCCCACCCCAAGAAAACCCTAGAAAAACTTTCTTTACCTCATTTTCAATTCCTTGTATTTTGTAATTATTGGATAAGAAGGAAATGGTATGATACAACACAACATAACAAAATACCACCCAACCAATTTCTAACTTCAACCACCTCCAAATACTTACCTACAAACATCACCTCAAGACTATTCATTCAGTTTGATTTCATAGTCTCAGAGTTTTTTTTCGCGATATTGAACTCATTATCCATTCCATAAGTTATAAAAGCATTTAATGCATTCCACATTCCACATGATATATCCATCCAAACACTCAACTTAAGACCATACACCACGATCATACTTCATTATTCAATTACAAGTTTTCTAATTTTTTTGAATTTCCTATCCATATTTAATTATCTCAGCATATTTATGTTTCATAACTACCCGGCTAATAGTTGGCCCAACTAACTCCCAACTACCCCTCATCCACCCGCATCATTGTAAAAACCAAAGCCAATAAACAAAAAACAAATGAGAAGAAAGGCCATAGTACCTATTGCATGTTGTGATATGAAAAACTCCCCTATCCATCCCACAATCAACAAAAGAAATCGTTTATCCATCGCAACCCAATCCATCCATTCCACTATCCTCATAAACAAATTGACAGCCAGCACGTCAGTCCCTCAAACGCCAGCCACGCAATGTTCAAAACGCGGCATATTCCTTTGTCAGTATCTAGACCGATAACCAATTGTAATTTAGGTAGAATAAGAAATGCACCCAGTGCTTCTTTTCATCAATACCATGGTATAATACCCCCCCTTTCACCATTTCCCCGATACCTATTCCTATTCCCGTTATCCATCCGCTTCACAAATTCTCGATAAATTGCTGTTATTTTGCAAGAGTAGCAATCATTGTGAATTCGGCTCGGATTGCTATTCCTTACTGGGCTTAAACGAAATCTGGAGCTGTTGCTACAAGTGCCGAAAATAAACCAGCACCAACAGCAGCTCCTCCGAGTGCAAAGTATCCTACAGCCTCGACAAACTTTCTCATCTTGAGTCTCTTGACTGGTCGATGTTCAGGATCAGTTGTTGTAGTAGTAGCCAAGACTGCAAGCTTGTTTTGTTGGGTCGCAGCATTAGCCGTGGGCAGTTGCACATCTGATTGAACCTTCTGGGCGTGATGGATGGTATGAGTTGTATGCGCTGAAGATTCAGGGCCAGTAATTTCTTCTTGTGTAACCATAGCAGCTTGGGGCTTTGTAGAGTCGTTGACACCAGAAACCCAATCTCGAACCTCGTTTTTGATTAATTCATCATGGGAAATCTCATCGGCCTTTCTCTTCTTGCCCACTGAAGAGCTATCAATGATGTCGTCAATACTTAGGCCCGATCTAATAGGATGTCTTTCTAAGACTGGACTCTCCACAGCTCTTGATGAGGCGTCTGAACTGAAGTAATATGGATGAATTGAAGGTTGGTCCTTAGATGATTCAATATTAGAAACCGGGCGATCGTTAATTACAAAACCATGATCGATACCATTGCCGTGATATTTGATGGGTAGTATAGGTTGTACGAATTTAGCCAAGGGCTTTGTGAATTTGATAGCTCGGCTTGGTCTTGTTGTCATTGATAATGGTGAGAATTGGGTTACTTGAGTCTCTTCATCATCAACATGAGCTTGGAATTGTACTTTATTTTCTTCTCTGGCTTCAAAGAAAGCGTGCTTGCCAGTTTTATCACCCAAACTTCTGGCAGATAAGGTTTCGGGAGTTTGATCGGCGTAACTTTCTTGGTAAGGTGGTCTAGCCATTGCTACTGACGAAGGACTAGCCTCTCGGCCGTAATAAGAAGCAAATGGTGATCTTGGTTTCGTGAGAGAATAATAGTCGTTATGAGAATTTCCGCATTGACGAGCAGAAATCGAAGCACGGTTTATATGAGGATTATAGTAGCCGAAAGGTGAAGCATCATAGGCAGGAGTACAAGTAGCATAGTAGCCCTCGAGATGGGACTTAGAGGATTCATCGTAAGATCCGCGTCTACCGATGAGATCGGTGGGATTGGTGCCTGGTTCTTTCTTGAGTAAACCGTCTTTGTATAACGTTTGTAGACCTTCATTAGCAGCTTCGGAAAGTCCAACACTTCGATCATCGTCATCATCGACTTCATCTTCATCATCGTTGTTCTGTTGATCTAGAGCGATAACCTCTTCAGAAGTATGAATCTGAGTTCTAACATGAGATTCAGGAATATCCGCATTATTGTCAAATGGAGTTCGAGAGTTGGTGGTCTGTGAAAGCGTCTGAACGAGGGTGGCCTGAGGAGCAGGAGAGGATGCACGCGATGAACCCGAGCCCACTGAAGGATATGAAGATGGAATCTCATTGAGTGCTCCACGACTTTCAGTCAGCAGAACTTGAACCTCTGATTCCTCAGATGCGTCAGACATCGATTCATCTTCGCTATCATCTTCACCATCAACGTCATCATGAGAAGGCAAATCTTCAAAATCCCTAAAACCTTTCAATTCAGATGCGTTTTCCCTATCAGACTCATCGGAATCAGATTGTGTCGAAAGCATATCTTCATCTTCGTCGTCATTGCTATCGTAATTGAAAGTGTATGTGTAAGACGTCTTTCGAGGATGGTCAGCTTCTTGTTGTGGATTTGTCTTTGATCCTACACCATCGCGAGAATCTCTCACGATGCTATCTAAGACTGGTGACTTGGGAGTGTACTCGTCTTCCTCAATTCTTTCGTCAGTCGAAATGCAAGAAGGCTTTGTCGGCTTCAGTCTAGGGCTTGGAGTATCGTTCACAGTCAGGTCGATAGCATCAATAGTCTTAGATGTAGTAGGACTAGAGCGAGTCATTTCGATAGATGTATCACCCGGACTGGAAGCTTCTTCAGACATTTCTGTATCATTGAAATGGTAACCTTCGTCTTCATCGTCTTCTTCGTCGGAGGAGTCGGGTACAGTGTAGCTATTGGGTCTCCTGTGATAGAAGGGTTAGTGTGTGCTATAAGAAAACGGTATAAGTGATACTCACTTCCATGGAATTACTTCATAGTTGACCTCAAAATGACATGGTTGGAATAGATCCATACCACGTCTCACACCAATACCGAAGACAATTTGATCATTTGAGTTAACAGGTTTGGCTTCTTCTCCCAACTTTTCGCCGTTCAAAAAAGTACCATGCATTGAACCTAAGTCTCGAATTTGGACAACCTAGAAGAAGTCAATACAAGCCAACCAACAATAAGCATAAAGTATTCTTACATTGTCCAAAGGGTTGTAGATAATCTCGGCATGATTTCGAGACATTACTGGGCTATCGAACCAGGCATTATCAATAGCACCCAAGAGACCTTTGCTAGGACTCTTTGAAGCTCTGCCTATTTGCAATACTGTTCGTGTTGGGTCGAGATTGATTAATCTCTCGCCGCAAGATAGAAAGTCCTCATCTGATTCGACTGGTTTGTGGCGTATATGAATGTTCACTGTGGAAAGTTTAGTATGAATGTTCACGAAAGGAATAAATAGTGACACGGAATCTGCATAAAATGATATCGAGAGTTCTCTGAGTATAAAACTCGGCAGATATTTAAGGGAATGAGGAAGAAGTGATATGACCCATAGCTGTAGCCTCAAGAATAGATGAACGATCAAAAGTGGATAAGCAAGATGAAATCCATACTTTACATACCTTGATGAGACATCCTGTGGATTTTGAGCTGTCAAGACTTCGAAAAGTCTATACGAGCTATCAAGAAAGTGATCGAGTGTTTGGGATTTGTGGAAATTAAATATGAAATTGATTGTACGAAGTTATTCAGGTTGAGGATGGTGAAACGCAACGACAAGGCTATCTGTATTCGTTGGCGGTGGATCCTTCGGAAGGTGAGATTGAAATGGTTGATATTGGTAGACGTAGTGCAAATGGCCAGCCAAATGTTTCAATATGTGTCTGGTTTGTATTGAAGGTTCAGATCTCAAAAGAAAGTCGAATTTTGACGACCGAGTTTGTTGTGTGTTTTTCTTTCTTTTAAATAAGGTCGAGTGTCTTTAAGTTCATGTTGATGTTGAATAGAAAGTGTGAGAGAGAGTGTGAGGGAGAGTGAGAAGTAGAAGAGTGGAAAGGAGGGGTTGATACGGGTGTGGTTAGAGTCAAAAGCAGAAGCAGTACTAGGTACTTAGATACTTACTTACTTATCAGGTACTTATCAGGTACTAGGTTAGGTAGGCAACTACTGAAATATGTATGGTAGGTAGTACAGGATGGATCTAAAGCTATGGTAAATTATGGTAAATCTAAGGAATTTAAGGAATTTTAGTGGTTTTTAGTGGTTTTTAGTGTTATCGATAAGGGATCGTCATGGATTGATATATCAGATTGGTGGATTGGTGGATTGACCCCAGGTTTTATGATATGGAGGCAGGCACGTGAGGGTGATAGAAACCTTAATTTTCAGGCGAAAATGAGTGAACTTCCTATCAGTTCAGCTCGAATTCCTTTTTTTGTATTATGATTGAGAAGCAGTCACATGTATCATTCGGAATCAGTGAAAAACTGGAATAATTACAAACGAACTAAAGTTGTATTTTGATTTTACTTTTTATTCTTGCCCTAATATCTGCATACATACTTAGTAAGGTACCTATCTATTTTGGTTGCATCGCCCTCTTATTACTCTTATTCTTAATATTGCTTGGTAAATACATTTTATAGGACTACTAGGTATTATTAATCTGATTTGATTTGATCTAATTCCTATTCCTTTTTTCCAGGTTCACTATCGCTACTTCGTACATAATAATTCCGTCACCAATCGTTCTTATCTGACTACTAGTGGCCGACAAGGAATACACATCTCCCCATTAAAAAACGCACATGCTTGAATAATTCGATAATCCTGATTCACTGGATGCACTTCTACGTACCTACCTAGTACATCCTGTACATTCTGCCTAGGTACCACCTTATTAGCTACCTATATATACACTATTCACAAGATGTATTTCATCATAGGCCAAAAAGAAAAATACATTCAAAATATTTCTTGATTCACAATTTATCATTTCTTACTTTATGACTCATAAAGATCCTCTATGGAAGAGAGACATTTCTGAAAAATTGTTTCTATTTAAATCAGTCTGTTCAAGCCTATCGAAAGAATAACCTTACAAATATTTATCCCAGGTCCTCACAACATTCTCATTGTCTAAGCCGAGTCAAGCAAGCACTAGGCACTCTGGGAAGAATCGAAGAATCACAAACATATTCACATTGACAACTTCACAACTTCACGACCGCCACATACACAAACACTGCACAACCCTCGTTCAAAATGACGAGAGATTTGAGAAGAAGAGTACTGGAAAGTCACAAGACGGTATCCAAAAAGGCTGCATCGCGTGTAGGTTCGAAACCAGTATCAACCGTGAATTCAAAAACGAATTCGCGAAATGTCAGTCGCCACGGCTCGGATGAGGAAGATGGAAACATGAGCGATGATGATAGTACAACATGGAGGTAAGATACACTCTTCTCCTCACAACATTACCTATCCTTCTTACTCACACATCCTTACAGTGTTAATTCCGTCGATGATATGCTCGATGCGCCAGAACCCCAAGAAGCATCCGATGTCTGGGATCAAGAATTAAGTGATCGCATTGAAGAAATCGTGGATCGGAAAAGAAGCAGCGAGGAGGGTCGAGAACGTGCTTTAATGGCATATAATCATTATCTCATGATTAGATATTGTTACGACGAAATCGAAAGTAAAGTCGCAGAATTATATCCTGCTTTGTGCAAAAGTATCAAAGCCGACACGGGAGAGAAGGAAGCTTGTTTGGCACTAAGAGGTATGCGCTATCATCATCATATAATTTATGGGTATCTTTTTCTAATCTTATCACAGCTATTGGCCTTACAATTATTACTTGCCCTTCCGACGATGTTTACGAAGATATATTCCGATCTCTCAAACAAGCCTACCAAAGATCAGAGCATGTGACTGTCAAAGCAGCAGCTATACGAGCAATCGCTGCATTAGCAACCTACGGTGGCGCGTCCGAGACAGAAATCAATGATATTATGGACGAATTCCTGGAAATAGTCGAATCTGATGGCAATTCAGTAGACGCCCCCGACAGTCCGGAAGTTGTTACAGCAGCATGCGAAGAATGGGGTAGTTTAGCTACCTTTGTGGATGATTTGGAAGAAAAGTCCGAGGCAGCGATGGAGGCATTTGTCGACCAATTAGAAAGTTCCTCAACATCAGTTCAAATTGCCGCTGGAGAGAACATCGCCATAATCTACGAAAAAAGTTATACACCACGAGAATCGGACGATCCTGAGGCCAGCGAGAACGAGAAGGTAGATGAGCATGGTTTCCCTCTCGATGTCAGTCAAGTAAAACGCTACGAGCCATGGCGTCAAAGGCATCAACTCGAACATACACTTGGAGAGTTAGCAAAAGCCTCATCGAAATCTATATCCAAGAAAGACCGAAAAACATTACATGCTACCTTTGGAGATGTTTTAGCGACAGTCAAATACCCAGTTCGAGGACCTAGATACTCAAATGTTATCGATGAGAATGGCCACTTACTAGGATCTCGAATGTTTGTTCGCATTCATAAGAGTGGAGTCATGAAAATTGATAAGTGGTGGAAATTACATAGACTACAATCTCTGAGAAGAGTTCTAGGGGGTGGTTTCATGACCCATTATCAGCATAATGAGGTTGTCTTACAAAGTCTACCGTGAGTATTCATCACTTCACTCTTTGCCTTTACACAGTATACTAACCAAAGCAACAGTGCATTAATCACTCGAAATTAGATCGATCAAATTGCATGGCCGATTCTGGGAGCACGCCGAATCTTCCTTTTCCTCCCTTTCTTCACGCAGCAACAATTTACAGCATTTTTCTCTCTCTCCGGTTCCCATCGGGTCCAAATTCTTTCGGGCGGTCTTTCTGCGTGTGCATGCATGGGTTTGAAAGGTATTTTATCATGAATGATACCAGCAACAAGGAGTTTATGGACATCAGGTTAGGTAAGGTCATGAAGGAAGGAAGGGAAAAAGTTTGGGGTTTTTCTTTTCCGGGAGAGCGAGCGGTTCTAGGTCGGCGATGTATTGTGGTATTCGATATACCCCTTTTTTTTCGCTGAGTCGGCAATCTTTGGACGATGAGATGGAGAAGGAAGAAGGGAGGACGTAGGAATGAAGACGGACTTGAAATTCCTGACGTAAGTCGGAATTCGATAGCGGGTTTCTAGGTCGTTTTAGATGGACAGACAGACAGACAGACTTATTCATTAGCATGCATACATTATTATCGTGTGGACTAGAAAACCAATAGCATCATCCAGCAAAACATCTGAACCAAGACACATATCCCTATCCCTATCCATGTTCATATCTATCTCTATCACAATACAAACATAAATACATACATACATGTCATTTGATTTCATAATCTCTAATCTTAAATACTCTTTCATTTTGGAAATAACTCTTTAGATCTATCACCAAGATTTCCACTCTAAACCTCAAAAACACTCTCTCCTTTCCATCCTCCTTCCCCCCTTGCAACCCTTTCTCTCTCTTCCCAATATCCATCTTTCCCTCCCTTCAATCCCCACACCTCTTCCCCTTCTTCCTCCAAACCCCCCTCAACCTTAACAAACCATTTTGCCCTCCACTGTTCCCCCCTCTCCTCCATACTCCTCCTCCTCCTGCGCTGTGCTTCCTCCAACTTCGCCTTAACATCCTCCGCCTCATCCAATTTCCCGCCCTCCGCAGCCCTCTGATCCGGTCTTAACCTACTATCCGTCTGCGCCAACTTTCCCATCTCAATCTCCGTGATTTCATTGAGTTGCGCCGCAAACGTCGTCAATCCATAACAACTCGCCGCATTATCCACCAGCTCTCCCACTTTCCAGATCTCCGTCCCGGAACGTCCCGCTTCGACGAGTTTGAGCGAACTGGTCCAGTTTCCCTGGAGACTAATCCCCGTATGTTTTCCTTCCCCATCATATGCTTCCACGCCTACATCTTCGCTTCTACCTCCAAACATACCCTTTTGTTTGAATTCTACCAAGGCTTTTGCTCCTGTACTTTCATTCGTAATCGTCATATTTCCGACCGGTTCCACGTATTTTTCCCCCATCACTACATTTCTCAAAAACACAGTCGCCACATTCCAAGTATATCTTTCTTCAATACCATCCGGAAGCCTCAGAACCATTCTTACACGTCCATCTGTAATAAGTTCCGCTGATTTTCCCCAGAACTTTTGGGTTGGAGCTGGCGACTGTCCCAACGACCATTTAGCCGAATCGGCTTGACAAGCCATCCGAACCGGACGATGTGAGACTTTTTCCACCAACAGTCTAAACCCTCCCGGAACTTCTTGATCGCTTCTCACAAGCTCGAAAGTTTCTCCTAACATAGGATTGAAAGGTTTACGAATAGCACGCTCTCTAGCTCGACTATTACTAAACTGTGATACTGCAAATGCTGCTACATGTAACAATCTTTTTATCGGATCTTTTTGATCTGCGGCTGTGTTCAAGAGGTTGCAATATTCAAGCTGTTCTGCCACGCGTTGTAATAACGATAGAGGTTCGTTGGCTGAGACTGGCATACTGATAGTACTCAAATCTTTACCCACGTTCTTTCTAAGAAATCCGATCAAACTTGGAGGCATAACTGTTGCAGGTGGAATAGCTTTTCGACGTTTTGGTGCTGCCTTGATTGGTAAAGGATCTAGATTTTTGGGCTTGATTGGGAATAGTGCTGGTGCACCATTCACATGTTCGACTTCTTCACTTCCTCCACTAGAAGATGTAGAAGCACCACAGTCATCCTTCTCCTCTTCTGTTTCTGAATTCATAGTTTCTTCTTCCCCACTCTTACGATTGATAATCATAACCTGTGAATGATCCGGATCTCCAGCCTCTGCGTCATAAAATTCTCCTGTAGAAGCTGACTCTATACTGTGTGTAGACCTAGCAGACATAGGTGCAGCATTTGATGCACGGCGACGTTTACTGCTAGCTATCAAAGTTTGAAAATCCGAGAGTACTGCGTCTAGATCCTTGAGTAAAGATGTGCAATGGTCATGAATATTCTGTTCTTCATGTGAAGTACGTGATTTTCGAGGGGTTGAGCCATTTACATCGATCTCACTAACAGCAGAAGCTGCCGTGGGCACTGGAACTGCAAGTTGTGCGGCCACACCGCGTTGCACCGTTGTCGGTGTACCAGGTGCGGGTGTACTCGGCTTTCGTTTCCAAAAAGGTCTCTTTTCATTCGTTTGACTCGTTTGGTTGTTTTGAGGAGCAAAATAGTCAGCACTTTCTTCGACTAGAGGACTTCCCGAAGGTGCCCCAAGAAGATGTGAGTGTCGCCTGTTTGGTGTGGCGGTATCCTTCGATAATCTACGAACGGCATCCCTAGTCCCTACAATCCTACTCACAAGACCTTCAATCTGAACCCATTCATTTTCCTCTTCTTTATTTGACGGGACCTGTAGATAGCTGGTCCTGATTTGTAATCCCACATTCGGTGTTGGAATTGATTCCAGTTCGACACCTCCGATAGGGCCTCTAGCATTATTGCTAGCCTTCTCCAAAGCTTTGGTCCATTCTTCGAAATCCTTGGCGTTGTTTGCTTTCAAATGCCAGATTTCAGCACCAGAATCGATGTTGATTTCTCTCCTCCTCTCATCTGCTGCAATCGCAGCTAAACTTAATGGAATGGCTCCTCGAAGTGCCGATGAATTGCGACTATAGTAATAGGATAGAGTGCAAGTTGCGAAATCCAGGGAGAAGAATCTGCGAGCATAGCCTTGTCCCTTCTTTCTTCTTCTCTTTTGTAAAACACCTACATGGTAGCTTGAAAAGCCACCTTCACTATCATTTCTGCTGATCATAGAACCTCTACTGGCGCCTCTACCCATTGCCGTACTCTGTAAACTTTCAACGGACTCCGAAGCTGCGGCTGAGAGATTTGGACTTGGTTTTCTGCTGTTCTGTGCATGCGAACCATCCAGACCCTGTAGCTTTTGTAGATTGCTCGAATGGGGAGGGGAATTAGATGGATATGTCAGAAGAACGAAAGTGGCAGTCTTCGATATTTGTTTCGAGAATGTATTGTCGAACACCAATCCGTACATTCCCCCATGACCCACCGGCACCGCGAATGTGCCCATAGATACCTTGTCTGCTTCGCATTTTCCACACCATTCAACTAATATGAAACCTTTTGCTTTTAACTGGTTTTGTGCGGTGGAAGAATCGTTTCTCGAATCGGTGGTAGCGGATAGTCTTCTCTGCGAACTAGAATCTGGATGAAGGGAATGAACGGCATCGTCGAAATTGGGTTGTCGCGGGGTAGAGGCTACACTTGTTGATGATCCTGTTCCTGGATGTTTGACAATTCCAAAGTTTCTGTTATAGTCAATAATATAATCTAAAATTAGAAAATAGAGCTATCCCACATGGACTTTTTGTGCGGTTGAACACTCCATGAGATTGTATGTTTCTCCTCAACCTTGACCCATCGAACAATATACGACTGCATAAATCTATTAGACAATAGTACTATCCACGTCATGTATTACACATACCTTGCTATGAATTTCTAATTGCTCCATGCCAGCCATTGCGCTCTACTTTATTGCCTTTCTTCCGTTTGATGGCTCATCCGAATATTCCGAGAAATGGGGGAAGTTGTTCAAAGCTGATTGAGAATTGGTCGTGGCAGGAAAGGGAACATCTAGGAAGGCCGAGTACTCGAGGAAATCAATGCAGATAAAGAATGCTAACTTGAAGTGGAGAAGTGTTGAAATTGAGAGCCAGGTTAGGATCTCCCTTCATAGATATCCTTAATAGGTAATCAATGAGAGTTTCGTCTTTGATAATCCCACGTATTCGGTACGAAAGTTCATCCCATTTGTTCGTTCGTATATTGGGATTTACTGTGCTATGCTTGCGGATGCTTGCTGATGTTTACTTATTTGATAACTTTCTTACGTAGGTAATCCCTGGAATAGCATTCGACCTGGTCTTGAAGGCTGGCTTAAGGCTAGGCTTTTGCTGTCAGCGGCTCAACGGTCAATGCACTTTTATGAATTGATTGTTCAGCGGATATTTGTAGATGCATCGAGTGAAAGGAAATTATGATTGATTTATGATTTATGAAAATCAAGAATAAGAAATAACAAAACAAAACAATATATCTCAAGGTTGTATAGGTAAGACAGGGAAACAATCTACATCAAAGTAGCCAAATACCCACCTAGTATACAATTCTCTAAAAGGCTACGTAAATCATCCGGCCATCATGCAGAGTAAACCAAGACAGGGTTACACCCCATCCATCCCGTTACACGATCTCCAAAGCCGAGCTAGAGAGGCTAATAAAGCTCTATCAAATACGACAACCGATCAATTGTCAAGATGACATTCTAGGTAATCTCAGCCTTGTTGTTTGATACGTCTTTAGCACAAATTTATGTATCCCTAGTAATAAGATTACATCGTGCAGTACATGTAAAATACCAACAAATCCTAGGTAAATAATCGCCGAGCTTATTGAATTGGTGAAACTACTTCAGGTAAGCTCAAGGATTGGTAGTGCATAAGAAATCATTAATTGCAAGAGAGAAAGGTTATATAATTAGCAGGATCAAGAAATTCAACCAACGACTAATTCGGTTCTATTTTTTCTTAGAAGTACTATGTATGTAAATAGGTATTGGGTAGGTATAAATTAATTACTTCTCATAAACTTGGCTCGAATTTTGCCTAGCTTCTAGGCCAATAGATAGTGCTCCTGTCCATTTTTAACCCCTTTGAATGCTAAAGTTATGAAACCTCGAGAACTTTTGTTACATGTTGTAGAAAGATGCATCGTAGCTCGTCTATCAGATTTATCCCTCAGCCCCCTTCAGCTCACTAACCTCAAGAAAAATCGCACCCCTCATCATCTTCGATTCATTTCCGCTGTGTGGCGCAGTTTGAATCCATTACACAATGCCTTCATATCGGGGTATTGACTCTTTAATAATTCAAAAGCATTGGGAACGATCCGTACGGCCCATGAATTAACGCGCGCTTGTTGACCAGCTTTGAAGCACAGATGGAAATACCCAGGATGTCTCGTATCAAGACAGAAAGCATATACAGATCGCTTGGGATTGGCCTCCGTGTAGGTTGTCAACCAACGTTCTAAGAATGAAGTCAGTACATTTATCATTATCAGAATCGAAAGAAGTAACCTTACCCGTGTCGGTTCTGCTGCCCTTTTGGAATTTTTCATGCAGCATCATCTCTTCAACCTTCTTGGACATAGCCTTAACATGATCCACGATCAATTCGTCAAGATCACTGTAGTTGTATTTGTTGTTGATTCTCAATTGTCGACCAAGTGAGAACTCATTCTCCTTTTGTAACTCTAATACATCAAGATGCTGATATACGCCATCGGCGACTTTCCATGTAACTGCCAGATGGTCATTTCCCTTTGATGAAGGGCGAATAACAGCATCTCCAGGGGCTTGTGATCCGAGATATTCCTCAGCTTGAGTGGCATTGAATGGTCTGAAGAGAGGATGCTTGACAACTCTTTGAACGCGGCCTGTGGCCTTGTCTTTTTCGCGGAGCTCCTCTCTATCTTTTTGCTCTTGATGTATATCCCAGGTACTGATATCGCGGTCAATGCGTCTCCTGTATGGTCGCATTTGTGACTCGCGTAGTGATAATCTGGCAGCAAAATTCCGTCGATCAACGTCAAGCAACTTAGCTTGAGCAGTTTGGCCCACGGAAAATAGACGGTTCAAAGAGGCGTTGGAATTATCTGAGCCATCGTCTTTCTCGACACGGCCTTCAATTCCAGAATCCAGCTTAGCGATAATGAAATCATCCTTTGCCACTCTAATGTTGACAGATACAATCATGCCTTCGCATAACGACTCGTGAGTTTCTCCAGTCAACATGGTAAAAATTTCGTCATCAGACAACATGCCAAAGTTACGACGCAATTCTTCGTATGGCGCCAACAACTCAGCGCGAATAGTCTCGAGCGTTGCACGTTTGCGTTGATTGTAATTTTTCTCCAATTGATCGGCATACTCTTCAAGAATCAGGTCGTTCACCTTCTCCTGCTCATCATCCTTGATGAGCTTCCGGACAATGGCTCCTGGTCCTCCTTCGTCTACTTCTGCCTTGACGTCTTCTTCATCAAGTTCGAGTGCATCGGCTGCCATCTTTCTACCGAGTTCGTAGTCCTCTGGATGCACACGGGTATTGTCAAGATAGTCAGACGCAGGATTTGCGCTTTCGTACTCCATGTATAGAAAACTAGCACAGTTGTTCCAAACTCTTGGACCTACAACTGGCAATTTGTTATTGTCTGGATCACCCACAAGTTCTTCACGAGTATTCACCACTCCACCATTGGCATTGATAGATTTCAGGACAGCGGTAGCCTTTCGAGGACCAAGACCACAGATAAAAGGTAAAAGGTTTGCTGTATAAGCGTCATTGACCGCTTCGTTGATATTGACACCACAAAGATTGACCATATCAACCATTGCAGTCTCCAATTGTCTTCGAAGCTTATCCTCTGGCAACAACTGCTGAGATGGATGAAAGGATAATGAAATAATGTCCTTTCCAAGGGCTGCGTACTCCTTCATTGGGTTCTGGAGATATTTGGCCAAGCCAACGCAATATCTAGCGAGTGGAGCAAATGCAGGGTGATCGACAGCGGCTCTTGGGCTGTCTTTATAAAGTCGAGCAACTTCGTCATTCACGACGATAATGTCTAGAGGCTCACTTCGCTCACCATCACCATCTTCATTATCAAACTCATTTCCTCGCAGAGAGTGTTCCTGCACCAATTCTTTGAGACTTGATACGAGCTTATGAGTCTCGACAGAGAAACCACTGACTCCAAGAACATCGGGTTTCTTCCTGCGCACCAAGTCGACAAATGCCTCTCTAGCTCTCTGGTCTCTGGAAAGATTGTCGAACTTTCCATGGTCCAGAACCCGACCGTCCTCTTCAACGTAGGCCCAGCATACGGCATCACGATTGGGGTCACCATTACCATTAGATAGAGCAAGCACTCGAGGAATAGTACCCAGAACCATGCCTCTCGGCTTGTATGGCGCCTGGTCAAGCTTTCTCGAGTATTCTTCTCGACAGATTTTAAGGATAGAATCTTGGCACTCTGTTCGCATGCTTTCTTTTACTCCTTTGGTGATAGTCCTTTCAAGCTTTGAAAATGCTATGTCGAGGACTTTCTGTCTTTCATCGTTCCACGCATCAGCGACCTCACTGTAGTTGTCCGACCTGAACTCTGCAAAGAGTTGTCTTCTGAAATCGCGTTCATTTTGGAGAGACACTCGAACCTCTAGTAATCCTTCTTCCTCGGCTTTCAACATCTTCAAAAACATTTCAGGCTTGCTTGCAATGTCCATAAAAGTCTGGTTCCTGAGATATTTCAGTTCATAGTAAGGGTGTTGTTCATCAATCTTTTTGAGACCTTTATCGGTTCTAGCACAGCTGACGAGTCCTTGCATATAATGATGTTTTCTGAAATGCTGGCGCATCTTCGGGCTCATGAAAATTTCCTCGGCGAACAAGCTTCTTGCTGCTACCAAAACTCCATCGCCTGTAGGGAAATCTTCTGGGCTAGCCAGAGTATCAGCGAGATCAATTGGGCTCAACGGAGGATCTTCTGTGTATTTTTTGCGGCCTTCCATCAAAACATTTCCAGCAACCTCGTCGGCCGTGATTCCATAAGCTCGCACGAGTTCATAAGCCCTGCTTTTACGAACACGATCAAATCTTGATGCTTTGTTGCCAGCTCGCTTTTCTTTGACTTCACCGTTGGAATCCTGCAGAGACTTGATTTCCGAGGAGTATTGAAAATACAGGTAATCCTGAATATCTTGAAGCTCTTCCATAGTTTGGGCGTCCGGTAACATTTGCTCGAAGGTTGCATCACTGATACCAACGGCCAACTTTAGGTTCTCATAGGTCTTGTCTAGAACGTTACGCTTCTCGATCAGTGCCCTAAACTTCAAGTCCAGTTCCAAAATGCGCCAGAGGTCGTCTTGGTTCAGGAGCTTGTCTGCGCTTACTTCGTATTCAGGCGCATCTGGGTTATCCGATCGCGTTTTATTTTTTCTGGCATGGATGAGATAATCCTTTCGATGTTGGAACACATAAGGAACTTCGACTTCATCCACAACAAAGAACTCCAAGACTTTGCTAATAGCTTTGGTGAATGGAGCTTGCATATCTCCGTTGAAGTTCTTTTTTGGCCAAATGAGACTTGTGATCCATCGAGCTTCCTCTTTGAATTGTTCGTCGGTGATTTGTAAATGTTTGTAAGGTTTTCGATCGAGCTGGAATCGTTCCGGTTCATCGGAGTACCGAATATAGTTATCCTCATCTGTAAGTAACTTCTCCGCGAGCTGCGAAGGTTCGAAGACATCCTTGAGTTCAAGGTTCTGGTCCCCAGCTTCGGCTGCCTCGGCCTCATCCTCCAAAGCGAGAGCCCAGTCGTAATCCTCGCCATTTCCAAAGATAGCTTCCATATCATCCAAAGCATCCTTATCGAGACCTGATGCTTCGGCACCACCAACGTAACCCTTTTCTCTTGGACGGGCTACCTCTCTTTCCTCGGCAAGTCTGTCTCTTTCATCGTCCTCAAGCTCGTCTTCTTCGATGAAATCTGCGAATTCATCAATACGATGGTCCGGGCGTGCGAAGGATCGCTCATAATCGTGTGGCGCATCTTGTTCTTCATCATCAGAGAAGATTTGGTCAAGGCCTCGCTCTCGGTCCTGATCGTTGTCTTCTCGGTGACCACGCTTAAGACGCTTAAACTTTGGCTGCATAAAAATTAGCTTAGTAGATAGATATATGCGAATGTAACAAACCTGCTGTGTTGTCTTTCTCTCCCATTCTGGATTTGCTTCTCCAATGAGATCCAAATCTTCGTCATCCAAACCCTCTTCTTCACGCTGCTCTCTGCGGCGCTTCTTTTCTCTGCGGCGACGTCTATTTCTCGCATCATCATCGTCCTCTTCATCTTCATCTACGATGAAGCCTTCTCGAATCTGGTAACGTGTCAGTAACAATGTGCAAATGGAGATTCGGGAGGAGAGCTATATACTGCACGAGCTGCCTCCTCATCGTCATCATCTTCTTCTTCACTTGAATCATCTTCCAAGCCTCCATTTTGTCTTCGGGGTCCCGCGGAGCGAGCTTCACCAGTTTCCTCGTCGAATTCCTCATCGTTCTCCTCTTCATCAACCTCAACGTCACCGTCAATCAGATCGCGCATACTCATGATTGCGGTGTTCTTTGCTGGGTTTTTTGGTAATTGTTAAGGAAAATATCGCAGGCTATGAGGTCACAATTGCTGCATACAAGGCGATTGTGATAATTTCATGTAAGGAAATTGTAGTTGAAAGCTGAAAATAACCTGAAAGAACCGCCTTTTGACAACTTTTTGGCAGCCTTTTAGTTCTCGCGACTGGGAGTTTATTAATTGTGGCTGGTGATAAATAGCCTCATATGTGAGGCTCTAATACCATATCTATCCTTCCCCGGTCAGGTTCTAGCCACATGAGCCACACTGGAAGTGAATTGCCAGATCCGCGCGATAACTATCAGAGCAGAGAGTTTCGAACATTGTTGGTTGCTTGTACCAGAACTACAATCATTAATGGCCATGAGCTTTTGGGAAAATATAAATTAGCATCAGAATTGGTATACCTAGGTGTGGTCGTCTCGGCGAAAGGTTGATATTGCAATTACAGAATTTCAATCATTTCCTCAAGAAGTGGTGAGCTCTAGCTAAGAGGTAAACTCGCTCCTCTCTCCCAATCCAGATATAAAATCAATATCACAAATCCTTGTTGTACATATGTTTGGTGCATCTCTAACCCAAACCGAAAGCTGCCTACCTAGGTAGTATCTATGTACAATCTATGTACAATCTATGTACAAGAAGGAGCAGAGGAAACGGACTATCTGATGGCTTCAGGTAGGTACAGATAGATACCCAGTAGGACCAGATTTCCAATAGAACTAAAACATTTTCTTGAATAAGTAGGTATACACTACTCATTACAACCATTTGTTTGGTTTGGCAAATGGATCTCCATTTACATGACACAACAATAGCTACTATCTACTGGGTATATTTCCCATTGAAGTCACTTGTATGAAATTAACGATCAGTGGGGTCATATAGTAAGTCCTCTGTATACACACAGCACAGAGCGCTTCATGCTTCAAATCTCCTGGTCTCCAACATTGGCCCCCAAAGCTGTCTTCACATTCTCATTCGTTCAAATGATAAACGCGCCTGCCAAATAATGCCCAATGCAAACTTCTGTTAGAAACTTAAATTGATGAGACAAGCACGAACGAATAGCTTCAACAGGTACGAAAGTACACAAATATGACATGAGCAATAATACTGTAAATATTGAATTATATACCTACCTAGCTAGATACTACGTATTGGAACGGCCTATTAGATGAAATATCAACCCCTCTCTTAGAAGGATTTGCCCAATACAATACAATCACAACCATTAAGGGGCAAAGACATTTTCCATTGATTTTTAACACCACTTGGGTACTTTTTCATTGTTCCATTTCCTAAACAATATTTCCCGATTGAATTTCTCTTCAACCGCGCCTCCACGTTCTTATTACAGTAGTAGCTGCTATAGCGCCAAACCCAAACGACTGTCCCGCTTTCACTTTGTCCCTCCACCAAATCCCATAATCCTCGACGACAAGTGAACTATCTACTTTATTCGATCTCCTGATTATTTCGTCTACTTTGAATAATCATCCATAATAGGGGCTGAAGGAATATCTACCAAACACCTATTCACTCACTCATTATCATTGCTTTCGATTTCTTGCTCATACGCTCGTGCAGACAGCACCTTTTTCAAGCGCCAACTGGGAAAATCGTCCCAGAACTTTGCGCGATTCTGAAAATCCATTTCATCTCGACATCAGTCAATACTTCTAGCTTCTAGGCCATCATAACAAAATGTCAGACGGTATTGGTTCGGTGCGCACATTGAAGAGGAAGAATGTGAAAGGTCTAGCATTGAATGCACCCCCACCTCGTGCTGCGGCACCATCTGAGAGTGATATACAGATTCCTGGTGGGATTAGCAGTGAAAGTAGTAGACAGACCGCACAACTAGAGATTGGAATCGAATACAAGTTGGATTTGAAGAGGGAAGATTTAGAAGTTCTGAAAGATCTCGGTCATGGAAATGGAGGAACCGTCAGCAAAGTCAGACATATGGCTACAGGCACGGTCATGGCGAGAAAGGTATGCTGGCACAAACTCTCGAGGACTCAAATTGTAAACAATCGCTTATGCAAACACAGGTTATACATGTCGAAGCCAAAAAGGAAATGCGTCGTCGAATCGTTCGAGAATTACAAATTATGTACGACTGTAATTCGGAATACATCGTCAACTTTTATGGTGCATTTTTGAGCGATAACAACGATGTCATCATGTGTATGGAATATATGGATGTTGGGTATGGTTGCTAGGAGAAAATTCATGACTAGAATGCTGAAGCTAACTTCTTGTCAGATCTTTAGATAGAATCTCGACACATTTCGGTCCTGTTCGAGTCGATGTACTTGGAAAAATCGCAGAAGCTACCCTCGGAGGTCTCACGTATCTTTACATCAAACATCACATCATGCATCGAGATATTAAGCCATCCAATATCCTGGTGAATTCGAAGGGTCAGATTAAGCTGTGTGATTTCGGTGTTTCAGGAGAATTGGTCAATTCAGTGGCAGACACCTTCGTTGGAACATCTACATATATGGCACCAGAGAGAATCCAAGGTCAGAAATACACTGTAAAGTCTGATGTGTGGAGTTTTGGTCTCGCCATTATGGAACTCGCCATTGGAAAGTTTCCATTCGACGCTAGTGAGCACTTATCTGATGGAGATGGAGCACCATCGGGTATCCTTGACCTTCTTCAACAAATTGTTTATGAGCCTGCGCCAAGGCTACCCAAGAGCGAAGCTTTCCCTCAAATTCTTGAAGACATGATCCAGAAATGCATGTCTAAGACTCCAGAAGAGAGGCCAACCCCTCAAGAGCTTTATGTGAGTTGCATTTTCTAGCATCAATGTTGAGGTTCTATATACTAACGATTAATAGGAACGTGAACCTTTCGTCCAAGCTGCCAAGCGAACCCCCGTGGATCTTCGTGAGTGGGCCGTCAGTATGTTAGAAAGAGACAACCGCAAGTCACATCTTGCACCTCAATTATCACCAGCGAGTAGAGATGTCCTACGCGGCGATGATTCACCTAATGCTTCGCAAACGCCTACATCAGGAGATATTCCCATTAAAAATGCCGATCCACGTTCCTCGGTAACCTCTCCGCAATACAACGAAAACCATAACCCAAGATCTCGCTCTCCTACTAAGAATGGTAGTATTTCGGGTCGGGGAGGTGTAGCTTTCCATCCTGGTCTACCTATAAGAGGCAGCACCACTAACTCGATACCAAAACTTGCAGCACTGAACGCACCTGACCCACATGAGGACAATGGTCCCTCTAGCGCGAATACACCCAATTTTACCACCACAACCCTTCCAATGCGTCCAGCTCCAGCAGGTCCCTTACCACCGCCACCCAGAAAGCATTCCGAAGATAACAGCCATAAAGAAAGTCGACGTCAAGCAACGTTTGGTAATGGCCTATATGGCTCAGGCTATGCAGCCCAGGGTTCATAATTCTAATCTCATCATAATGCATTGATATATTTGCACAATTTTCTCATATCATTATGGAGCGAAGAGCATCTTTTCGGAGTGTCGCATTTCTCAAATGTGCAGCAAATTGATATAACAAGATTCTGGCCGGATCCAGCTAGCAGATACGTCGCCAAATCAGACATATATCTTGTCTATGGATGTGGAAAATCTTCTCTGTAGCAAGTAGGGATCTGTTAATGTAGTGTAGGTAGCTTGCTTTGTCTTCCGCGTGTTTAAATGGTGGGGGCAATGGAGGGAGGAAGCGATGCATGAAATTACAAAAGAAAGCGAAACATAGGAATAGGAATATAGTAAAATACTGTGGTACACAGACTCTTGGGACGTTGTTACAAAGCGTTTTATTATATCACTCGGAAGAATATACTTTTTGTCTGTATCTGGCTTGGCCTCATTTGATAATGCGTGCTTGATGGTGAGGAGCTGATATACCTAGTTTGATGCTTGAGATCTTGGAAGTAAGACGAGCTTGATTGATATGAATAGGTAGGTACCTAGTTGTTGTTTTAACCAAAAGTCTTTTACATAATTAGTTGTCTTGTGGTTGGTGGTAGATGTGATTTTACTGATAGTGGACATGTCTCATATGATGACAATGATTCGATAGCAATCACCCTGTATACTTTTAACATTAGCATCCTACAGACTTAGATGGGTTGGGCGTAAGACTCGCGATACCATCAATATTACAATACAGTAACTTAAAAGCTGTGCAATATGCCATGAATGGAATCAGAGTGATGGTGAAGCGCTAGTAATCTACGTGGGCGAGGTGGGGTTTATGACCCCACCCCCGCCACTTCTATCTTTGGCCGATGTCGATGTACCCATTCTTGATCTCACAGATTTTTGGTGTAAGAGCTTACATACGATGAGTATTCATTCTAAGCACTTCTCATCATTAGTTAGAATAGCGCCTAGATTTGCTGTTGGAAGAAGATTGTGTTTGGTGAGAAATCTTGAAACGGACACGCGGGGTAAAAGCTTTTTGAGCATAGGTGCGAGGGTTGATAATAAGAGATCTTTTGGTATGACGACACGGGTATTGGATGGAGTTGGAGGAGCGGGAGGGGAAGGAAAGGGAGTGAGAAGATTTGCTCCATTGGGGGGTGAGGGGAAGAGTAGGGAGGGGGAGGAGGGTGTAAGGAAGTTGAGAGGAATTATTTTTGATATGGATGGAACTTTGTGGTGAGTTTCTCTTTCTTACTAGAGGTTTTTTGTTTGATACTTGAAGTGATGGGGCAGAGGGTATTTCTAGTTGAAATACTACCTTTTTCCAAAAGGGGAAGATGGCGGAGATCAACTTTTTACTTTTATTTGAAGTTTCAAAATGAGCGAAATTGGATAGGAGATGACGATTCCTTTTGTTTTTACGTCTCTAGAGGGTTTTCAGGGGTTTCTCTTGTTGGCGTTGGTGTCTACAGTTCGAAAGGCTGTTGGATAGAAGATTGGAAAGTAGAAAGCCAGCTTGCTGGGTAACAAGACTTGATATCTTTAGTAATGTGTTGTAAAATTGTGATTTCACCAATGAGTAGTTACTCATGATGTTTGTTGATACTGGCCAATATTAAAATCTAGAATAGGGGTATTCTCTTAGAATAGTACTCTCACTCACATGCTTCTCAGATATTCATACTCATCCATCAAACTGTTCACCTTTTTTCAAATGTTACGGTGCTAATTTCTTCAACAGTGAACCTCAGACCTATATGTATGTGCCACAAGACAAAATCTCTTTTGTATCTCACCATACTAGGGAGCTAAACCATCCCTCCATTCTTGTTTGTTCCTAATCCTACCATAGGTTCGGCCAAATGCGTAGTGCTCTAGGAATAGACAAGTCTATCGATATCCTTGACCACATCTACTCTCTCCCTGTATCCGAGCAAGAAGCGGCACATGAAAAGATCCAAACCATAGAACGCGAAGCAATGCTAACCCAAGTTCCTCAACCCGGTAGTTCTCCTTCCATCTCCTCCTAACCCTTCCACAATATCCCTAAGTACTAACCAACCCCCAAATCCTAGGCCTCCAAACCCTCTTCACCTACCTCTCCACCCTCACTCCCACTCTCCCCCTCGCAATCCTCACCCGCAACCATCCACCCCCCGTCCACCATCTCCTCACAACCCACCTCCCCCAAACCCCCTTCTCCCCCATCATCACCCGCGAATTCCGACCTCCGAAGCCTCATCCCGCTGGAATTCTCCACATAGCAAAGGAATGGAATGTGGATCCTCGAGATACGATCATGGTGGGCGATTCGATCGATGATATGAAAGCTGGGTTTGCAGCGGGAGCGGCAACGGTTTTGTTGGGGAATAGTGTTAATGAGGAGTTGTGGGAACATGAGTGTACGGATTTAGTGGTGAAGAGGTTGGATGAGTTGGTGGAGGTGTTGAAGGGGGGGTTTGTGGGGTAGGGTGGAACGGTAGATGATATTGCTGGAAAGGTAGTTTGGGTGTTGGAATAGGAGTGAGATTGTACATAAGTATCACCATGGTAGACTTGTACACCGGAGTCTCCACTCGAAATTCGCATAGAAGAATTTCGAATGAGCTTTTCACAAGAATTGTCTCTCTTGCTTTTGTTCAAATATGCAAATGAATGAGTTTGAAGGAAATTTTGCTTCTTCAAATTCATTTATGTACGTCATGTGCCAAGGTATCCTAGAACGTGAAATAAAAACTCCCAAAACTCGAAGTTCCACTCTGCATCGACCAATCTCTTATACTAAACATCTTATCCCCTAAATACATCACCAATTCTCACTCTATCCTTAATTCCTACCCCTATTCATAAGCACCACTCCCCTTCTCATCCGCAGCCAACGCCGTCAAATTTGTATTCCCTGTCTTAATCAACGTCTTCTCCTTCGGAATCGCATCCACAACCTCCTCACTCAACCCCAACGTATCCATCACTATCTGTTTCGGCGTTAACGCCAACCATTGCGCTACACTAATATCGCTAAAGACAGGTTGCTGCAACACTTCTAAAAACACCACATCTTCCGTTCCCGTGTTTTCAATATAGTGACTATTACTCGCGGGGATATATCCCACATCTCCAGCCGTGTAATCGAAGGTTCGGGAACTGCTGGGTGCGGCATAGATAGTGATGCGTGCGGAGCCGGAGAGGAAGTAATTCCACTCGTCGGATGTGAGATGCCAGTGCATTTCGCGCATGGCGCCGGGTTGGATGGTGACGAGGGCGGCGGCGAAGTTGGAGGCGATGGGGAAGGTGGTTGTGTCGATTACTTTTACGGAACCGCCGGGGACGGTGTAGGGAACTTGTTGTGAGAAGTGGTAGGTGTAGGAATCTTTTTGGGGAAGGGGACCGGCGGCGCTGGTTTGGTTTTGAGTGGAGATGTTGGCGGGAGCGGGGGTGCCGTTGAAGATGTATAGTTGATCTGAAGGGAGATTGTCAAAGGAGGAGACCGGAGTTTGGAAGTTTTTAGAAAGCACAGATTTGGGGTTGCGAAGAAACATTTCGGAGACGAGGACTACATTTGGGGTTAGTTATTGCAATTTATAAGTGCTCATGTGCATCTAAAGACTTGAGACGGTTTCAAATGGAAGTTCAAAACCCTCCAGATCGGCTCGGACATCGAAGAATGTAACCTGGGGAAGAAATGATTATACTTACAAGTGCCATCTTCCGAAAAATCTCCCTCGTCAAAAATCAACAGGAATTCACAACCCTCATCCAGCGCTTGAATGGAATGTGGAACCCCAGCTGGAAAGAACCATACGTCCCCTACGCTGACATCGTCGATGAAGCTTTCACCCTTCTCATTGACAGCAGATAATCTTACGCTTCCTTTCAGCACCAACGACCACTCATTTGCTGTATGCCAATGCAACTCTCGGTATGCCCCTGGTGCGAGACGCATATCAACACCAGCCATTTCAGTCGCGGAAGGGAGTTGACCAGTGTTTTGCTGTCTTGCCCATCCTGATTTCTTACCACTGCCTAATCTATTACGAGATAAACTCATTGGCCATTGTGCTTGTGGTACATCACCACTGTCTGTTCCTGGTGGAGCAAAAAGATCAGGATTTAACTTCTGATATTCGTATGTTTCTACGATAATGTTAGATTCACGTTAATCTCATGGTGCTTCTTTCGACTCACGTGGTCCAGGATCTGTTTGGCCTGTTGACCCTCGAATAGGTTGTGCATTCGGAACGCTATCGAAATTCAAATATAAACCTAGGTCTGCATCTGCCTCCTGACCATTGGCCATTGGTGCGTTCGAAACGATGGCAGAATCTCCTCCCAACACAGGAGATGGTTTTGCAGCTTCGCCTAGTAATGATTCATCGCCATAGAGTGATCCGGTGGCGGCAGTAACTGTAGGTACCGGTGCTGATACACCACCGACAGCTACTGACTGTTCGCCATAGCTCATCTGAGGTTTAGGTGCAGGAGCTGAAAGAACTACTGGAAGAAGTCCAGCCGCCACAAATGAACCGAGGAGGCGAGTTATTGGATGCATTGTGAACAGATGTTTTATTGTCCTCTGTCTGCTTAGAAGGAAGACGAAGAGATGTTCTCTGTACTTATATATTTCTTGAAAATAATAATGAGATCAACTTCGTCATATAAGGATGCTACAAATATCTACCAACATGAGCCATGGCTAAATTGTCAGTAACATTATAGGTAGCTAGTTCACAAGGTGCATGAGAACTGTAGCATCCACACCAGTCAACTTCCGGAATCCCGATGAAGCATCCTGCAGAGAAGCATTTCGTATGCACTTCAAGTACATATGAAGATTGACTAATCAATCAATGGCGGTGAGGCGTGGACATATTCACCCGTCTCTAGTGTGTTAGTCGTGAAAATACGCCGATTACCTTGGCAGCACCAAGAAAGCATGACAGTACATAAATGATAAATCTCGAGAGGCTTTCACGTGAAATCCAGAAGGAGGTGCGAGATCTTCAGAAGGTTCATCTGCCGAACCGCCACTAGACGCTGTAGATTGCCGGTTAATCTCTTAGTTCTAGTAGTAATGAATCGTGATCACATATATCTAGTTTCTGTCCAAACACCCGACTAGAAGAACGCTTGCTCGACTGTTCCCCATGGATATTACAGGGTTACTAAGACTAAGAAAGTTAAGCTTTAAGTGCCGGGCTACCGCAGTGCCGATCAGTAAAATTCATGACACTTGAAGCATGAAGATAAAAACGATGAAGATCATCACTCGGGGATATTCCGTTAATTTCGGGATGAAGAAGAAATGTTATGTATACACTGTATACGATATATGCAAGATGCAGTATGCCTCGCTGACCTCAATACCTTCCTACAATGGTAACAGCTTCGTAATGAGTACCCCGCGAATATAACGACCATGATCAGTGCAGGTACGAAAGCGTAAAGAGAAGCAATCTGATTACGCTACTTAGAAAACGCGGAGAGTAATCGCCTGCAGGACTCGGAATCCTTGAGTCGGGTTGTTGGTTTCACAAGCTTAGATTATGATTAGAAAGAGTTCTTGGAAGAATCAACGAAACTACGCGGAGTACCAAATCGCGAACTACTTACTGGGCTCCCGATGAAGAGGTCATTCATTCCAAAGTTATCTCCAAGGTCTATCAGTGTTGTCAATATTCATGGTACCCGAGGGAGGATTACGCGTAATGAAGAGATTGCTATAAGTATGCTTTGAACCTATTCGTTAAGAAATTTACGATTGAAAGAAACATGGTGTAACTGATAGGAGAGTTGTTGAAGAAATTCGCGTATCATGCCAAGGATTCATCCACCTGATCAACGTGCCAATCAATTTTATGCATGCACGATGCACAATGCTGGGACAACCTCATATCTACCTGTTTGGACAAACAACGTAATTCATGTTATGACGACTACATTTATTCTTAGGCAATCGAATCGCAACAAACTGAACGTTGTACCACAACTACAAGATCACTCCTCAAATGTATTATGACGATTCAATGCAAGATGAGTCCGAAATCCCAAGCTTCTTCCGAGCTTCAAGGTCTGACATTCCGGGATCTTTTTCTGACAGAATTCTTATTGTGTTAAAATCCACAACACTATCGTATGAAATTGGGGGTATCTTGTAATCCAATCCAACTCCAGTGGCCGAAATGAACCAGGCCCCTCCCAATAACTCCACTCACCACCATAAATTCATCAATATACTTGGGACTTCCTCTAAAACTAGTCCAATACACTTCTAACCTCCTCTTCATAATTGGCAGCTTCGTCGAGTACTGGTGCAATACTAGGGTTTTCGCGTCCCCTCCAATTCTTACGTCCCTGCAAATCTTTCGATCCGTCTGGCTTGCCATTCTTCCTTCTCTCTACTTTGCGAATGGCATCTTCTAAGCCCCTAAATTCAATCGTATTAGTCCGTTGTTCTCACAATCCAAATCTACCTACCTGGGTCCCGATGCCTTGGTGACGTAGCCTTGTCTCTCCAGCTCATCTGCTAACTCTACTTGATGATTATCGAGGAGTGAAGTATTGGGCACTACGATGAGGGGTACATCAATTCGGAGTGCATCCAGAATTGTTCCCGAACCTATAGCATCTCAACATCAGTCACTTTCTCAATGTAACGCAGTCGTTTGAGAATCTACTAACCTGCGTGTGAAATCACTACACCTTCTAAACTCTCCCCTGTGCCATAAAATCCTCCCCTTTTACATTGTCGCATTTCGTGCCCTAAACCGTTACGGTCAAAATCGAACAGTTCGATCTCGAGTCCAGATCCCTTCTCCGCTGGTATGTTGTTTTTCCAGTATTCGGCATCGGGCCCAGCTTGTACCCTTAGTTTCGTGTACCCTTCCTGAGCTAGTGCCTGTAAAGTATGTGATGCGAACACTTCCTCGATGAGCTCTTTAAAAGTCGCAGTCGCGCCGACTGTAACGAAAGCGACCTTTGGCGGTGCGCCTCCTGGAGTTAGCCCCATGACTGGATGATGGGAATAACAATTAGCTCACGATTGAGCTCCCTGTTAAGTCTGGATTTCTACCAGTACTATTAAAAGTAGTTTATTAGATCTTGGACATCACTGTTCTAATGATCGTGACTCCCGGATTAATTGATTGATCTGCTTCGGTGTTTGGAGATTTTCCGAAGTACGATTTAGGTGGGATGGTAAACCACTAATCTCTGATAGGTTAGGGCCAAATTGTTTATTTCGGGACGATTTCCATCTGGAGATTCAAAAGAATCAGCCATAATCACCACAATGGCCACGGCCTTACAAAGTCTGCGTATGACAGCGCGATGCTGCTCATGTAGAAGTATTACCTCCAGATACACCAATAAGTCAATCGCCCAACGGAGGTTATTTTCAATCACATCAAGACAATATAAAATCGATCCGAAATTTAAGGAACTCCAGGAAACCGAACCAGACGTGGATGAATTCATGGAAGAGATTGACGAATTGTTCGAGAATGCGGGTGCTCGACATGCAAATAATCTACCATCATATGGATTTGACGAGGGTGTGAAGAAGAAGTTGAAGCCTACCTTTCTAAATATGGGAGATCCAGAACCGTTTGATGAGGACGACAGAGAGGATGACCACGATGATATCACGACTTTGGCGCATATGGAATTGGAACAGGTTAGAGAAATTAGACATTATAATAGGTTGGCAGCTTGGGAAATGCCAATGTTGAGCAGTGAGTTCATTTCACATTTACTTGAAGGGACAAACCTGGAACATGGCTTTTTTTCCTAACAAGTAATATATAGAATTGGCAAAACCATTTGTACCGCCTTCAGCCGAAACTCCTTTACGATTCAGATATACTTCATACATGGGCGAGCAACATCCAGCAGAAAAGAAAGTTGTTATGGAATTTTGCCCTGCAGATATGCCAGGACTAACAGAAGTCCAAACGGACAAACTTAGAAAATTGGTTGGGCCAAGACTCAATCCAGAAACGGATATTGTTAAGATGAGTTGTGAAATGTACCCATCACAGGCCCAAAACAAGAGATATCTTGGTGATATGGTGGATTCATTATTGGCAGAAGCAAAGGTATGTGATATCATATTGTTCAGATGCTCAGGAACTAATATAAACAGACTGGCGATACTTTCGAAGATATTCCATTAGATACACGCCATCACGTTTTCAAAGTGAAGCCGAGATTCCCTGTAGAATGGAGGTTAACGAAAGAGAGGAAGCAAGAACTGGCAGACTATCGCCAAAAGATGGTGGAGACAGACTTGAATCGAGAACACATTGGCCAACTTGTGGATGGAGTTGAAACAATTCGACACAGACTGGCTAATCCAATAGCTACAGAGCCGGTTCCTGAAACTGTTGCAGCTGGCGGAAGGATAATCGGGAACAAGAAGGTTGGTATCAAGAGGATAGTATAAAAGTTACAGCAAAATATGTAAGATATTGTATGTACAAATTAAGCCATATAAATTGGAGGGGCTACGCTAGTTGGTTGACATGTAGGGGATAAAGCAAGTGATACCAACGGTTTGATAGCCTAATGTAGGCGTCGTCCGTACATCGGGTCGAACAATTTGTATTTCCGACTCGGAGCAATTCTAAAATATTAAAATGTGAAATATACGGAATTAGACTGTTTTCCGAGCTGCATAAGTTAGCACATGTGAAATTGTAAATATAGTTGTCGGACCATATAATTGCCCCGACCCCGCTGATCTTTACGGCCGGATAAGGCTACCTGCCTCGGTTTAGATACCTAATGGAGAGGAACACCAAGAGCTTCGAACTATAACAATTAGCCAGTTGGTCAACTTGCTTCTATTTTATAATTCCTCTCCATACCTTTGAAATTAATCAAATATCTGGATTGTTATTGAACACTTTAATTCTTCTAAAGTTTTTCAATCACGTCGACCATAAGAATACTCTCGCAGGGTGCTTGGTCAAAAAATAAACAATGTCGTCAGTTAAGATAGCTCCCTTCGAGCCTAGCTCACTCGAATCTATTCCAACCACAGTTAAGCTCCTTCGAACTACCTTTCGTTCACAAAAAACGAAACCACTTGAATATCGTCTGAAGCAACTTCGCAAGCTCTATTGGGCCATTGTCGATAATAGTGATGCTCTTATCGAAGCAGAGAAGAGCGACCTCGGAAAACCCGCTTTCGAAACTGTTCTTACGGAAACAGAATGGACGAAAAATGATATTGTATATGTCTGCAAGAACTTAAAGAAATGGATGAAGGACGAAGCTGCTCCAGATATAGGCCTCCAAAATACCTTATTCAGCCCTAGAATTCGAAAGGAACCTTTGGGCACGGCTTTGGTCATCGGTGCATTCAATTTCCCAGTTCAATTGGCTTTGGGTCCATTTGTTGGAGCTATCGCTGCAGGATGTACAGCTGTGTTGAAGCCCTCTGAGCAGGCACCTAAGACTGCCATGATTTTGAAGAAGATCATTGAAGAAAGTCTCGATCCAGAGGCATATACAGTGGTCAATGGAGCTGTTCCCGAGACGACAGCTTTGTTGAACGAGAAATGGGATAAAATATTCTATACCGGAGGCGAAACAGTGGGAACTATTATTGCGAAGAAGGCTGCGGAAACCTTAACACCAGTTGCTTTGGAGCTTGGTGGTAGAAATCCAGCTATCATATCGAAGAATGCGGATCCTAATCTTGCGGCCAGAAGATTGTTATGGGGTAAGATTCTTAATGCAGGACAAGTTTGCATTGGCCAAAACTATGTCATGGTGGAAAAGGAAATTTTAGATGCTTTTATCGAGCAACTCGGAATTGCCTATAAAGAATTCTTTCCAAATGGCGCCAAAGCAAGTCCCGATTATGGCCGAATTGTCAACAACAGACAATTTTTACGAATCAAAAAGATGCTTGATAATACTGGAGGAAAGATCCTGCTTGGCGGGGAATTGGATGAAGCCGAGAATTTCATCGCGCCAACTGTGGTTTTGGTTGACAGTCCAAACGATTCAATGCTGGTGGATGAATCTTTCGGTCCATTGATTCCTATCCTACCAGTTGATAGTCTTGATGAAGCTATCAATATCGCTCACGATATTCACTCAACTCCATTGGGTTTCTATCCATTTGGAACAAAAGAAGAAACTGATAAGAGTATGTATAAATTTCACATTGTATTTGGCCCGTTGTTTGTGCATCGAAGAGGAGATGTTTCCTAGACGATGCTATCTTCTCTAGACCAGTGATTTGGACGACAAATGACATAATATTCGACCTCATTTACAGATAGTTCTGTGTTTGCAATCAATCTCATTTTGACAATCTCCGTCTGTGACAATATTCATGGAAACCGATGTCAAGTGACAAACCTTCATAACTACTATACGCAACTCAACTATCCTTTGACGTACCTTACTAACATCTCAACCAGTGCTTGGCAGCATTACATCTGGCGGTGCTACTGTCAACGACGCTTTCTTCCACGGCTCAATACCAAGTCTTCCATTCGGAGGAGTAGGAACTAGTGGAACTGGCTGTTATCGAGGCGAGCAATCCTTCCTCGCCTTCACCCATCTCCGTTCTGTTGTCACGACCCCTAGCTGGATCGAAAAAATGCTCAATATTCGCTACCCACCATATACCGATGCCAAACTTACCCAATGCCTCAAATCCAGTAGGCAGAAACCAAACTTCGATAGGGAAGGTAATGAGATTAGAGGATTGAGTTATTGGCTGGGAATTGTGACAGGTCTTGGTGGTGAGGGAGCCAAGAGTGTGCTTCTTAGGTGGGCAGTTCTCGCTTTCATTACTTATGGATCGAAGAAAGTTTGGGATTTGAAAATTGGTAGCGGGTTGCCTTCTTATTTGAAATGATTTGATTCTTTTTACTTGAGAATCCTGTTTGATTGATTCACGGAGAACGGAACGAGTGGTCATTTTGCTTTACTTTATTTCCTCCTTTTAGCACGTTCGTTTCTGCTCAAGAGCAAGTAGCTTAGCAATTTCAATTTCACATGATCATTTCACACTCAACCACGAACATTTTACTAACCATCATTGGTGGCCTCAAAGATTGAAAAAGTAATGTGATTTTCATCTTCAATGTGAATGTTGCATATCGCAATCTCTTGGAGATTCTTGGTAGTTACGTTTGTTGTCGGGAAGATGCAGGTAAACAAGACGAGCCAAGGGGCCTTACGAGAACTGAAAAGGACTAGAGGGTGAGAATTGATGTTTTGTTGCATATCGAATTTCTTGGGATTTAAGTTTTTTTCTTTGTTTTGCGTGGTGATGGCGTGGTGCCAAGGGGGTTTTATCGCCAAGCGGTGGTTTTTTTCCTTTGCCTGGACAGGGCGATTGCGTCTGTGTGTTTGACTCGCGTCAAAGGACTAATATTTTTCATCTATTTCATTAAAACTAGATTGTGTTGTAAAATTTTATGTATTTGTAAAATCAATGTTCAATTGGATGGACATCGGGTTGAGTATTTAACAATATATATGAGGTTATCCATCTATCAGTTTTACCAACAAAACCAAAACCGAAATGTAGTACAACAACACTAACCTGCCGCCAAGAGAAATCGGAACATCAACGCCAAGATCTATCATTGCGCAACGCATGCTTCCGGATGGTTACGGATGCGGACGCGGATATCCAAGTCACACTAATGAAACCACATTCGTGTCACCGAGTAGAAATTCTCGAGCGAGTGAAATAGAGATAGGGAGATTTGAGGAAATATAAGGAATCGGGAGGAATAGGGGTTGGGGAAGAGGGAGAAGGTGTTTTGTTGCACGTCGAACGATAAGTGATGGGCTGGGCGAGAATAGATCGTGAGTTTGAGAGCGGAGATGAGGGTCAGTGTGCTGGGCAAGGTTGTGAGGAGGAGTCTTGTTTTTCGAGTCGGAAGGATATGGGAGGTTTGATGGGGTGTTCTAGGTTTCTCTTCGTAGGGTGGTGTGTTCGTATCGTTATTGATTTGTTGCTTCGTTCTAGATTTCGATATTTAGGGTGTGTATGTGTTGATAACAAGTTCTTGATCAGGAAGTCCTGAGAGGAAGTTGAGAACCGCGAAAGAGGGGCGTCGAGTTCAAAAGATGGCATTGGAGATTTGGAAGTGGGGGCATCAGAAGCTGACGAGAGACTGTCTTTCGGATGATGTCGTTATTTTAAAAGTTACTATGCAGAGAAGCCATGCTCCAAATCTGGTTCGAAATCATTTATTGGGAAGAAAGATGCTTGTTCATGTACTCAAGCTGTCTATTTTGGCGGAAAATAGCTAATGGTTTCAGTACAGCTATAACTGAGGAAAAGCTTCCAAAGTCTCTCAGCATAGTAAATTCTTGTGGATGCAATTTATCTTCACTCCCCATATGCTTTCTTGTATAAAGCCTTTGAGTAGATGAGATCCCATCGAGTTTGATATGTCGCAGAATCTGGGTTTCTATCAGAGACCAATTGGCTCATCTCCGAAGACATGAGACGATGAATGCTATATGTAAGTTTAAATGAAGATGAGAACGTCTCCCACCCTTCTATAGCGTGCTATTAAAGCTTGGCCAACCCATGTCGACCGCAATCGTTCATATACTAGGAATTGGCTGGGCTGGAAGAATACCTAAACCAAAAGATACTCGAAGAGAAATTCGGGAGTGGTGTCATAAAGTCAAATCAAGTAACTACCTTATTAATCTTATGCTTTTTTACAGAAATGAATGTGAGGAGTGTGACCAATGGGTGATGATAAAACGAGTTTAGAAATGGTCATTCAGAAGAAGATAGTAATGCGGGGTTTGAGTGAATATCCATTTTGGAAATCGAGGGGTAATCGAACATGCTTCCATCCTTCTTCTAATCCCAATCTTCTACGAACTCTAACCACCATCCATACTCAAAACTTGTTTAGATCTTGACCATTAGGCTGCACTAATGATTATTTTCATCAAAGTCTCCGGGTTTTTATTGATGTTTCACTGCATACAGTCTTCTACATATTTGATTGTTTTCCAAGTGCCTTGAGATATTTTGCGGTGTTTTACGGTGTTTTGCGGTCCTTTGAGGTCAAACTCATCCATTCGCAGCTAAAGTTATTTGAACTCTGCAATCACTATCAA
The DNA here is from genome assembly GCA_004786275.1 of Botryotinia convoluta. Lineage (NCBI taxonomy): Eukaryota > Fungi > Ascomycota > Leotiomycetes > Helotiales > Sclerotiniaceae > Botryotinia > Botryotinia convoluta. The sequence continues at coordinate 161,543 of PQXN01000026.1, read as the reverse complement.
AACATGCCTGATGTACTTGGTGCTGGACTTCGATGGCTCAGAGGGGAGAAAGGGAAATCTTTCAAGGAGCCTATAGAAGCTTGCGTAGGGCCAGATGTGATCGAGAGCAGGTACGCATCTTGATTATGTTTGAAATCATTTGCCTCTATTTGAATAATCAAAAATCGATAGACCTATCTTGTTGGCTTCTCCCCTACCCATCGATACTATACGCTAATAATTGATTTGCAGGAGGTTACATCAAATGGCTCGAAATATGGGATTGGAGAGCGACAGTGAAGAGGAACGTCTTAACAACCGTACTGGCAGGCCGGAAAGACACCGCGAGAGAGTCAAACATCGTCCCCCTCCGGAAAGATATATTCCAGAGGGCCCATCTAGAAGTGGTACAATAATTGATTATGGTAAGACGGGTGGATATCAAAGGTCAATATGGCTCAAGGAAGGAGATCATTCATCAGACTCAGATCGACTGCCTAGGCATGACTCCCCTCAGGTGAAAAATACAAGGAATAGTTCTGATTACCCAAATACCAATCTGGGGCCAAGTGGAAAACCACGGGGTCAACAAAGTTCTTTTTCACAGTCAGCTCCAGATGATTATTCAATGCCCTACAAGAGTTCTGGAATTTCGCATGTAGGAAGTCCAAGAGAAGCTGCCGAATTATCGACATCAGACAGTTCCTCTGAATATGTGCCTCGCGTAGACAGAAGTGCACACGAGAGTAACAATCGGCGAGGACCTCTATATCCCAACCAACGACCACCGTTGCCCCATTTGAAATTTGACCCTGTGCGAGACGCTGCTGCACAAAACGATGTCATCTCTCGTCGTCATTCAAACTATGAAGCACCTATCTCGTCTCGCGTCATTCCTGCAAGAAAGCCTGTACCACAGTCCTATCTTCAGCATCCATCAACAGCAAGAAAGGAAGCCAAAGAGTTAAATTATAAACGCCTAGCAGAACTTGCAATAATCAATCGTCGTAATGAGGAAGAAATTCTTCGACAGCGAAGAGAGAGAAAACTTATCAACAGCCCTCAAGAAAGTAAAAAATCAGATGGAGATTACTACGAAGATACGCCCAGAGGACGACGTCAATATGAAGAGGATAAGAAACTCTTCAAGAATTACCAAGCACGTCAAAGAGAAGGCAGACTACTACCTCCCCCGTTATCTCCGAAACTACCACTAAGTCTCAATCAACACCCAAGCCCATCATCTAGATCCGCCACATTACCCCCTGAGTTTCCGATTCCATTTCGACCTGCATCGCTAATGGAGGATGACGAACCCCACAATTCCTGGCCCAGCCATATAAAATCCCCTCCAGATCCTCGTACGAGTACAGTCATGCCTCCACCACGACGCAATACCGTCTCCTCCAGCGCGTGGGAAAACAATCCCAGAGCTCCACCCTACCCCGTCACTCCCTACAATTATCATCTCAACGGATATAATAATCAAAACGATGTTCAAAAACGTGCGGTTCATGGTGCTTTTAAGGATGTGATGTTACACGGACATGAAAGAACCGCAGGTCCTACTCCTCCTACTTTCCGGAGTTCGTATCCCGATGCAGTGGAGTTGTCGGGTGTTAGTCCAGAGATGCAGGGGATGGTACGAGAAGACACACAACTGGTGGAAATGAGGTACTCGGTGATAGGTTACAAACACCTGCATTTGCGGTAAGAATAGACATGGGTATATTCCGTCCTGCCACAATTCAGGAAACGGAAGAAGAACGTGCAGGCGGTGGTATATCAGGTGTTGAGCGAATAGAGTTAAATGGTGAAAGTAGACGAATGGAGGCAATTGCGGATCGAAGAAGAGAGAGACCAGTTCCGGAAATTCGTGTTCAGCATCCTACTCCAAGTGCAAGTCTACGGGAGCCACATGGTGTGAATATCGGGAGAACGAGAAGGAGTGCGGAGATTGAACGGTTAGTAGCCCCGAGATCGGATCATGGAGAGCGCAGGAAGCATGAAAAGCATAGAAAGCATGAGAAACATTAGGAAATTATAGATGGGGGATGCTATTTCCAAGGAGTAGACGGGGAATGGGAGAAAAAGAAGTGGTAGAGAAGAAGATTATGATTGTGGCTGTGAAAAGGTAGGTGAGTTGAAATTGCGCGTATTTGATTCACAGGCTGGCGTTTCATTGAACATTGAATACGGGAATAGGATTCGGCGTAGATAGTATCTCAATAATTATATTGCCTTTGGGGGTCGAAAGATAGGTAGCATAGATAGATACATAGTTCAAGCATCATAATATCAGGGATAAATATGGCTACATGCAAGATTGAGATGTTGAGATGTCAAGAATGTTCACATAGTCCATAACACTCAAAATGACATGTAGAGACAAGTTCAATAAGCGCAGTACATTGAATCATCGATTAAGACTTAGTTCAAGATGACTCAAGAGTGTGTGCTTTTCCACAAAGAGAGGCCTGTGTTAAGAAAGTCGACTAGAGAAGTTAGCAACGGTTAAACTCGACGATAGGTTCGGTAAGTAGCAACGAGAGTACAGATTCATGGGATGACTTCAAAGTCAAGGTACGGATACTACCACACTCGTACCATATCTGTTCATTCCTCGTAGTATTTGACCTCATTTAAAGAAATCCAGACAATGATACCATACCACCTGAAGATCAATCCTCAATTGAGGTCCCTAGAGAAGAAACACTTGAGGATATGCGCTGGAATTCCGTTTCGCTCTATAAAACATCTTAAAGTCTGTCTATGGAACATGCTACAATCTCATTTGAATTGTTCGAAGAAGAGGGTCGCAAATAAGCTCTTGGAAAGGAGGGGCAAGAAATATAATTTTGAATTATCTTGAACAGTCAATCAGATACTTCAGAGAACTCACAGTTATTTCCTAGTGTGATATGAGTTGATCCATCATTAGTAGTGGAGGGGAGTGGAGGGGTACTTAAAGAATCAATAGGATTTATGTGAAGCAACCAAATGGGATCTACGATATCGTTATTCCTTCAAGACAGCTTCTACTGCAGTTATCTTTTGAGAAGAGAGAGTATATAGTATCTACTCAAAGCAAAAGAGAGATTGGAATACATAGAAACTTCGAGTCCAGGCAAAGAGGGAAGATTCAATATACCGTCGATACATCTTCATCCCCAACAAAACAGAACACAAGACGGCAGATCACCAATCAACCCTTCCATTCCATCAAATCATGCACGCCTCAGATAACACGTATCCCAATCTCCTCCCCTCTCCATCAAATGCTTTCCTCTCCGTCGAAACTCGCGACTCTCTCCTCAACATGCGCATCGCCCACAGCTAAGTCCCTTTCACCACTCTCCATATCCACCATTCTAATCGCATTCCTATCCGCCGGTACCTCTCGATCTCGATTCCCATCTGCATTTCCACGAACACGCAAAAATAGACCGCGAATAGCAGACGCGATTCGATTCAAGGAAGTCTCGATCCAACACCCGATAATCCACAGGTCGTCTCTAAAACTCGGGAGAAGGACACTGGCTAGGAGCTTGAATTTGATTGAAATGTTAGCGCTAAATACTCAGTAGATATGAAGGATGAGTAAACAATAGAAGTCCTGGAATTCAGAGGATTCCCAGTGATGACTTGTAAGTCACTTATACATGCGTGCATGCACTTACCAAAATCGTAAGCAGAATAAGAAGAAATACCAAACTAGTCCCCTGGATAGTATTGAAATATAGGCTCATGATGACGTATACTTGTGTGGTATTGATTGTTGAGTGGCCGATTCTTTCGCGAAGTTTTCGAGTCGAAGGTTTCTTCAAAATTGTGTGGGTTGTTTACTTGATTCTGTGCCTGTGCATTTTATCTACATATTAGTTTTATACACACTACCTACCTATCTAGGTACCTCAATTTCCATCCATAGAAAGCAGGATAATTATGCCAGTAATGAGAAATTTAAAAGATTCCGCTATTCTTTCTACTCCTCTGATACTAGCGTTCTTTGAATACATAAAAACTTCATGTATTATTTCACTGCGGCCATGTACAAGGCTGAGTATGAGTCATAATTATCAGTTTTAAATACACAATCTATCTATAGCTCTGATTTTTTTATAGGTAGTTAGTTTATGGTTAAGATGTTAATAATGTTGGATTAGTAGTAACTTGTAAAAAATCTCGCTTCGAAGAAACCCCCCTTCGAAGCGAAAAATTGTGGTTCAGGGATAAACAATTCTGTGCATGCTTATGATGTAGATATTTTACATATCTAGATAACTATCTATTTAAATTTCAATGAATATCATATGATCAAAGAGAATTCTATCAAAAGCAGTACTTGAAAAAATCTATAATTCACTATTCTTTATACATCAAAAAAGCAGATCTTTCACAGGTGCATTGATTTAATGAGTACCTATCATACAATGAAATCAATTACACATATCACAAAGATTCACATAACACCTCACACAGCTCGATTTTAAATCCCTACTAATTCTCAAGATCTAAAGATGACTCGGGAATCAGGACACAGAAGTTCGTGTTGGTCTTGCTGTGTTGAGATTATTAGTATGATGGAATAGTGAATATTCGCGGTGATTATACGTACGTAGAAGTTCGGGGGTTTTGGTTAAGCTTTTTAGACTTTGGGGAATATCCGGAGAAGATGTGTTGTAGAATTCGGTATCTGGTAATATAGAATAGGCTCCTCCAAAAAGCAAAGCCGACATCACAATTTCTAGGTTGAGTAAAATTATTACTCTACTCTTCTATTGTACCCGACAGATACGCTTATCTCATATCAAGCATCGACATCCAGAGTTTATCTTTTCTTCTGAACTAGTTGCTATACAACAGATTTGATATTAATCTTCGTTTATTTTTCGTATCCTTATTAGTTACAACTTTATTCCCTTTGATTCTGCCACACGTACCGAAAGACTGAGATCAGCGAAGTATGTGGATAAAACTGGCTGATACAGTAAGCGTCAAAATTGGTGACATTGCCGAAAGTTTCTTGTCTCTCATGAACTATTCAAGAGCAGCAACAGCGCCATAGTTATTGTGCTAACTAGCAACCTCCGCTTTTTGCTCCACAAACCTTTTGATCTTCTCCGCAGCCACATCCCCTTGTTCATCAGAAATCCAATGCCCGCAACCCTTCAACCATTCGAGTTGCTTCTTATGTTTTGCTGTTCCATATGCCTCCATAATTTCCTCACTAAAAACGTTCATGTCATCTTTCCCAGCCAAAATCAACAGTGGGGCCTTGATCGCAGAATACAAAGGTCTTTTTGAGTCTGTAATGACTTTACTGAGGCGGGCATACTCATTTGGGTCCGTGGATAGAATGAAAGAGCGGACGTAGGCGCGTGCGAGTGGGGTCGAAGTTCTGGATGTGGTGTTTTGGGGAAGGGAAAATGCTAAATCGATTAAGCCATTTCCTGCTGCTCACTGTCAGTGTACAGTCGACTCAGTCAAAGAGGATAAAGCTGAGACAATATGTTGAGCAATGGATGCAGATACTTGCATTCTGTCATACTCTCAATCCGTCCTTTAAGTATGTAAGCCAGCCCCTTACAAGGATTAAGTGGTCCAAGTAAGACAACACCTCCTATACGATCGGGATATTCGGCTGCTAAGTGGCTGGCAATGATACTACCTATTGAGTGGCCGACGACTACTATCTTCTCCTTGAACCCAAGTTCGTCAATTAACTTGACTGCTGTTTTGACAAGGGTTTGAATGCTATGGGGAGAGGATAATGGCGTAGGAGAGGACATGCCTGAGCCAGGATAATCGAGCGCAATGCAACGGATGGAGGAGGAAATGGCGGATATGATGGTATGGTAGAAACAGGAGGACGACCCAAGCCCATGAAGGAGTAAAGCGACGGGTTTAGGCGGTAGCTCCCCCACTCTCTGGCCATCTGGAAGAATGGTAATTATATCGACATTCCAGGAATCAGTATAGAAGAGGCCTTGGCTACTCCATCTAGAATAGACTTCGCGAAAAGGCATGGCGAAGATGACTGCTCTATGCGAGGTTATATTCCGGACTGAAAGGTGTGAAAGGTTGTGCAGAGAACATGTTGCACAAGGTGACATGTTCGTTGTCCCTCGTCAGATGAGTATAGACTCTAAGCCTTAAGTATGCTAGCTCAGGAAACATGCAAGGGTCTAATCTAGAACACACAGTGTCGGCCTATCACCATACCGCCACTGATCACGATCCTTGATCGCTTAATTGGAGGAGGTATCAACTTGCATGGCGATAGCAAATGACATAGCGCACTCTAGCTGCTACAATACTGAGAATCACTTTTTAGCATCGTTATTAGACTCGGAGATTTATATCTGATGGTTTCATAAGTTAACAAGGCAAAAAGCGCTTAATGGTAGTATTGTGTATTGAGGGGTTTTATCATACTATAATAAGAGACTCTTTAAAATTCAGATAGGCGGTGACGATGCGATTATAAATTTTTGAAATTAATAGTCTGAAGTGTTCGAAAGGGATATATAATGTGACTAATATAAAAACATACTAGAATTTTCATATATTTGTAGATTTAGAGTCACTTGAACTCGAAGTACCCAAGATTTGTCTCGCTACAGGGTGCGTGTTAGTTTGAGGAGAATACAGATGACGTAGCACCTACGTTGTAGATCCTAATTGTCAATATTGTATCCTGTCTAAAGAGCTAGCTATGTACAGAAAGAAGCAATCCTTATATGTTTAGGCTAGCCCTCTCGCTTAGTGTACTACAGTAGCCTAATGACTTAAGGTCATTCGCCTACGTTCATACAGTGCTTCTCGCTACGCAGGAATAGACGTTAGTATGTACAACTTAAACTTCCTCTCTCCTCTCCCTATTTCCCTCAAGAGAAACTCTATATAACCCTCAACCAACTAACCAATCAACCGATCAGATAAACACTAAACACTAATCAACACCTCCATATAACCCTTCTCCTACCATTTTCCCCCACTCCTATACACTTTCCCTTCCATCTCCATCTCCATCTCCATCTCCATTCTCTAATCAAAAAACCTACATCTTCACTTTCCCCTTCTTCCCCTTCCCATCAACCTTTCGCAGAAACAGCTACCAACGACTAATAGTATCCAAACCATAATCCCATGTTCACCCAACCCAGAAACCGAGATGGAATCCCACGTAAAAGTACAACGATAAGATTCTAGAGACTTTGATCTCTATAGATTTTTCCCCGCAAAGGGATTCCGAGAATCCTTTTCAATATTCGAAGGTGGGAAGGGATATAGAGCCGATCTAGCTATATATAAATCTTGATAGAGACAAGGAAGAGGCGATAAAATGAGTGGTTAGTAAAGCAAGCACAAGCACAAGCACTAGCACCGGTAAACACAAGGGTAAATAAGGAATATAGTTTTAACAATAATATATTGTATAAGAGAATATCTATAAGTCTAAAAGTTTTCCTAACGCTATCATTACATCCATCCAGATATCCAACTCCATGTCATTAAATTCAACCCATCCCAGTCTATAATATCCTCTCCAATGCATGCATATAATCATTCATCCGCGAATCTCATCACACCTCAAATTTATTGAGGAGCGACAATGACACCTCTGTATCTCATCTTTCCATCCTCGAGTTTCTTCATGGCCTCTTGAATACCCTCCTCAGTCATTGGGAATTGCTCAATGATTGGCTTGATTTGGTGTTGAGCAGCGAAAGCGACCATATCTCTATGGACTTGTCTGGCAGCGACCAAGGAACCTTGGATCTTGAACTCGTTCATGATGATTGGCATGTATGGGATCTTCATGTCTTCGAAAGAAACGGTCAATGGGTAGACAGTTGCTTGAGGAGCCATGATATCCATGAATTGATGCCAGTTTGGTTGGAAAGAGGTGGTGACGATCAAGTGATCAATTGGGGCGGTAACCTTGAGCTCAGAAACACCCTTGGTAGCAACGAATTCGGTGGCACCGAGGGAAAGAGCCTCCTCCTTCTTGGCATCGGTGGAAGAGAAGACAACGACTTCACATCCCATCTTAGCGGCGAATTGAATGGCCAAGTGACCAAGTCCTCCAATACCGATTATACCAACACGCTCATTTGGCTTGACACCACCGTTGAAAGAACGGAGAGCATTGTAGACGGTAGCACCTCCGCACATGAGAGGAGCAGCATACTCGCGGGGAAGGTTATCAGGGAGCTTGTAAAGGTATCCGGCATCCCAGACAGCGTGGGTTCCCATGGATGCTTGATCCAAGTTGGCTTGTCCGTACATGACACGCTCGGCACAGAGGGTCTCGTGGCCAGTAAGACATTGCTTGCAGTCGTTGCAAGAGCCGTGTTGGTAACCCCATCCGACGGAATCACCCTTCTTGATGTTCTTAACAGCAGATCCAATTTCCTATTGAATTATTAGTGATTGTTTCATAAAATGATATTTTCCGGCCACGTCTAGAAGGAAGATGGAAAATGAACAGTGGCCATTGCGTTATGCGATGGTTCCGCTCAAAATTCTCAAATCCCGCTAGGCGAGTGGAAAGAGCGGGAAGATAAGGAGTACCCACAGCTGCAACACCAGCACCCTCGTGGCCTAGAGCCATATCGGCATGTCTGTAATGCTCATCGGTACCGCAAAGACCCTATAAAATCTGATGTTAGTGGTATGATCGGAGAATATTTCATGCAGCTAAATATCGTGAATTCTTTGGTTGCATATGCGAGCAACTTTGGGAATAATGGATTGTTGCATTTGGAATTCCATTAAGATGGAATGGAGAGGGATCATTTCTTACCGAGTGAGTGATCTTGACCAAGACATCGTTGGGACCAATCTCTCTGGTAGTGGTAGCCTTAACGATCTTTCCCTCCTTGGAACCCTTGAAGACAGTGAAATCAACCATTTTGATAGATGTAGTATTAAATGTAAAAGATTTAAGAGGTAGTATTAATTATTGATTGAGTGTTGATTGAGTAATGAGTACTGAAGATGTGAAGAGTTGATTGTTTGATTGAAGTGGTGATTGTATTGATGATGATGTTGTTGTTGATGATAGAGAAGAAGAATATGAAAAACGAGTTCAAACCTCATGTATATATACCAAAATCTTCAAGTTGCCATCGACCCCAGACCCAGTGAATATTTCCTAACATCATGCAAATATTCTCAGCAAAACTCCAAACTCCGAAAACCATGACATATTTTCGCATGTTTACGATCCACTCCATAGGGCCAAAGTCAAAATAGAATAATTCGTAAGTAGTCTCCGAAACTACATGTCTTTCCTAGAAGGGAAAGAATCCGGTGATGATTAGTCTTCCATTTTGTTCTACACTGCAAAAACTTGATAAATGCCCCGGTTAAGATTTCGATGGTGATCGGATATCGCGAAAAAAGAATTTGATAGCGGCGGGAGCTTAGAATGTTTGGAATCTACCGGAACTCAAAACGGCATGACGTCGGAGGAAAGATGGAGTACCCTTGTTGGAGCGAGAGAGTCAAAGGACTAACTCCGATGAACCAAATGCGGTTGTCCAATAAATCAATGGCCCAAGGGATTTGAACTCAGCAAAAGCATGAAAATGGTTCACAGTTGGTTCGGAGATATCAATGATTGGATGAATTCCATACCTAGATAGAGTGGAAGTTTCAAAGACCGGAGTTTTTAATATTGATACTTGATGCTTATTCAGCCTTATCCTATTACATAGATTGGAGATTCGGACTTTGGCATCTAGCTATTTCTATCTTGGGAACTATTTTCGGCAATAACGACGATTGGTTCAAATGAGATTTGGCGATAGCCTTCATGCATGGTTCACACATTTGGATTGCAATGTGCAAAAGTTAGGAGTTGACTGTTTGGATCAATTTGGTATACAAAGTCCAAAGTACCGGAGACTCATGCATTAAGTGCATTAAGAATGTGTTGTGATAAGATGATAGGTTCTTAACCGAAACATTATCTCCGAATCCCAATTCGTCTCCGGAGCTTCTGGAGTCCAACGCAACCCAACCCGTGCAATTAATCTTTTCCTTTACATCGTACGAGTCTTTTGATCCGTCGTCTTCGTCTTACCTCGGCTTTCTTCAATATTCATTTTCTCGACATTTCGTACAAAGTATACATACAGTACAGTACAGTACACGCACGCATGGCATTTTGACCCTGACTCGTATTTTGATCATATTTGATTTCTTCTATATTAATTATATTTTCATGTTGTGCTTATTAGACTTAAGACTCGTTTGCCTATTTCTCCTCCGACATATGCACTACTTTCACCCTCGTCTTCCTCATCCACCTCAATGGCAGCTCCATATGCTTTGTTGACCATATCTTCGTCAACCCTGAGTCCTTCTTCCACCAACAGTTGAATGACCCCCTTTATTCTTGCAATTTCCCTCCTCGTCTCGGGAATGATTTCGTCGTTTTGACTTGAATATGCTGCGTTGCTAACACTTTCCTCGATTCTTGTGATTGAGGTTTCCCCTTCCTTTACTTCGACCGTCTTGCATATCCAGATGAATCCATTGACTCCCAGAATGACATCTACCTTTCCACCGTTGTGTGCTGTATCGATAGTCCAAACTTGTCTTCTAGCTCGAACCACACCTCCACCTCCACCAGTTCCACTCACAGCCATGAAGACACCATTCCTCAGCTTTCCATATTTTAGACTTCTCGTATGTAAACTGGCACTTCCATCTTGATATAATTGTTGGACTTCGGCAACTAGTAAATCTCCTTCCGAGAAAAATGTTCGTATTTGAAGTTCATCGGTTTCCGTTCTCTTTCTTTGGATTCCTCCAGGAAGATTGATTGCAGATAATGGTAAATTGGCAAGAACCGGAGCTCCAATATCAACACGCCACCTCTTACTTTGTACTTCTATAATTCGTCCGACAACAAGATCACCGATTTCTGGGGTATAGCGGGCGCGTAATGGTCGAACTGAAAGAAGTTTATTCGTTTTTTGAACTGTGCCTGCGACGGTTCCTATAATTTCTGTACTTGCAGGAGCGACATATGTGCCATGACCTCTGAGGAGATTGTTAGCTATGCTTTATAGTTGAAAATACCACAGGTAGTAAGAAATGTTTGTACCTCATCCATTGAGGATCATCTGTGATTACTTCACCAGGAGTAACAATATTTTGATGCTTGGCCCGTTTGGACAGTTGCATATCAAGATCCCCTTCTATATCAACACCTCCTTCATCAGAATGATCAGACTCATCTTCAGTATGATAGGGTATCGCAGCAGAAACTGGTGCGATAATAGTAATTGCCATGATGTAAATAGACAATTTGCGATATTTTTATTGATATACTGTACGAGGCTGTGGATATTGATACCTTTAAACCAATCCAAGCTTCTAAACTTCCAAAGAAACTCGTTTTTTCTTAGCGAGACCCTTTGCAGAGCCAATTTTAGCCAAGGCTGAAAGTCTTGATTTTGAGAAGGCTTTTGTCTGCGGTTAAATGGTTCCCAGACTGATAGCACCAATCAAAGTGATTATTTTTCGTGGAATCCGAGAGGGAAAACCACTTCTTTTTAATGGAGGATCAACAATTACATCATCACCCAGCATATGTCATCAAAGCCATCCATCCAATACCTGATGCTATGTGATCACGATTCATACTAAGTAGAAGAAATGTTACTCTTCAGTGGTAGCAATACTCGTAAGTATCAAATACTCCGTAGTTCTCTCTTTCAATCTTTTTATCATACACACACAATTCATAACAACCATTTAAATTCTTCAAAGATCTGTGAATCGTAACTTGACAATTCTCTCATTCGTTCATTGCCGTACTGTTTTGCTTTTTTTGACCTTCCAGCAAATGATACCGGAATCCATGGAAAGTGCATAATCGATTTTCATCAACATGCCGGAGTTCAATGCATTCAGAGATGAGGAGATAAAAGAAAGCGAACATCATAATCATTTAGATGGACATCATGATGAAGAATCAACTACACAACTACAGAATTTAAAAGAGAGGAGGAATACACAAGACGAATTAGACACAAACACGCCACACCTTCAACCGCCGGAATCATCAACACACAATCTTCAAACACCAAGTGAAAATTTAACGCCTTCACAAACTTTTGGATTAAGAGAACCATTACCTCCTTTACATACACCACATCGAAGAAGGAAAACGATATTATGGGTTGGACTTATTATCGTAACACTTGACCTGGCTTGTCTGCCGATTACATATTACTATGCCTTGAGTTTTGGAACAAACATAGAGTTACAAGATAGTAAGACCTATTTTCTTCACCCTACAAAATGTTCCACCAGTTCTAATCTTATACAATTAGTCTTCGCTATCATAACAAGTGTATATGGAATGATCAGTTTCGCACATTATGGTTTTCGATCCCTGAAACTCTTCCGTGCCAAAACGGCGCCGAGATGGAGACCAGTAGGATGGACTAAATGGGGAATGGTAAGCTATACAAACATTCCTTGGGTTTAATATATTGCTAACAAATCTTCCAGCTTGAATTCCTCCACATCAACTTCATGATCGCTATCACCTTCGTAGAACTCGAGCTTATCATAGGAACTATTCCACACCACCCATGGGTGCGCTTATGCGCTATGCCTTCCCCTACGATATGCTATTGGTTTGGATTCATGTTCCTATACTCAGCGGTTCAAACAATGCGAAAAAAGCCACTACCATTCAACATGTCATCGACAGAGAAGGGAAAACTTTGGCGTCCAGCGTTATTGGCCATCATCGAGGATGCCGGTGGAGTCGAAGGTCAAGGAGGAGTGGTATATCGAAGCAATGTATTGAGACGATACGAAGTCAGCCCCATATTTCGGCGTATGATGATGGTTCTAACGTGGTTTTGGGGCATTGGTCTCGTATGCATTTCCATTATATCAACAGTCATCATAATGACTTTACCCGAGAATATTGGTTTCGGAGTCGGATGGGGATTGCCATATTGTTTCGGTTTCGTTTGGGTTTGCATCACTATGGCTTTTGTAAAGATGCAATTGCGAAAAGAGAAAAGACAATGGGAGACGAAAGAGGCCGGCGAAGGACAGGCTGTTGCGGAGTATGCTTGAGCGAGCCATCAAGCGTATATCACTTGTATAGTATTGTTATTGTAGATACCACTGTGCGATTCATAGAACATATATCTTTTCATCCTTTATCCTCTCAATGCAACTTTTCTTGTGACATCATCTTATTCCGAGTGAGTAGAATCCCGAAACTCCCAAACGCCATGCCTCATTCATAAGATTCTCTCGTCCATGGCCAGAGGCAACCTAATTTTTCAGCCTCCAAAGTCCCATTCCAACGAGTGTCAATGCAATACCAGTAATACCAGTTTGCCGACTCTTCATACCGAACATAGATTTGCTCTTTAAGATCTTCGCTTCTTGGGCTTTTAATTGGGATTGCCCGGAGAAGTAACTGTAGATTCCAAGGCCGATAAATGCGAAGGATCCTGAGGAAGTGTTAGTTTGTGCTGAGTAGATAGGAGCCTGGCAGGCTCATAATGTAAAAGGCGAATGGAAATCAAGGGGAAGAGGAGAAATTGGGGAAGAAATGAGGGAGGGAATGAGGGGGTGCAGTGTAACATAGGGAAGATATACCAGTGAGTCGACACGGTAAACAATCATCTTTCCATTGCGCCTCATCTCTTTTTAGCACATCCGTGAGTCTTTCCTGTCGATCGAGACTTTGTGCGGAGTTCGGTGCCATGGTGAGTGTTCTTGCTGCTGTTTGTCACACCTGTGTAATAATTATTGAAGCTTGATGACCTTGAGAAATAGAAGCGGCCGCTTTCCCGCTGCGGGCCGTCCCGCAAGTTCGCAAGCATGCATTCATCATTGTTCAAACTACAAGTTGCAAACCAAATGCAAATGTCTTGATATTATTCTTATATAGAAATCATGAATGGTGCTATTGAGGCATTGTATATTTATGATGAACACAAGTGAGTAATCCCACCGAGTAATCCTATTTGCTTCACGGCTTCGCTCGTTCTCTGCTTTCTTACTTGCTGGCTCCAGATTCGCAAACCCCAAGCTTCCATGCTAATTACTACATAGTCGACCTCTCCTCCAAAATACCTACACTTCGCGCCCTCTCTCCTCCACACAACTTCTTCCTCTCTACCTCGCTCATCCAGCTCCAAGACCAAGTCTAATATATCTCCCAAACACATCTCCGCCCACTCTACTCTTTAATCTCATTCATTCAAATCTACTATTCTGTCTCACATCTTCCTCGGAAATCGAACCTCTTCTCGCTCTCGAATTCTTACATCGTGTTATCGATGTATTAGAGGAATTTGTGGGTGCGCCGCTATTGGCGCAAAAGATAGAGAGTAGCTATGATGTAGTGGCTCAGTTACTAAATGAGATGTGTGATGCGGGCACGGTGAGCTCGACGGAACCTAATGCGTTGAGGGATATGGTGGAAGTGGAGGGGTGGATTGGGAAGTTCTTGGGGGGTATTAATATTCCTGGGTTCGTAGAGATATCTTCAGAGGATGCAATTGAAGTTTCGGAACATGACTGAGATATCTATTATAGGAAACCTGGCTTTGCAACTTCCTCCAGTTCAGGCATGTCCGGATTATCGTCTACAGGATCACTCGCAGCGAATACACCAGCTTTACCATGGAGAAGAGCAAATGTACGACATACTTCGAATGAATTATATGTGGATCTGGTTGAAACACTTACCGTTACTCTTGCGCCATCTGGTCGTCCATTGGCTGCGTTTGCGAATGGAACTATTGCTTTTACATCAAAAATCTCTGGAGTACCAGACCTACTCTTGAATTTATCCACACCATCAGGTAGACAAAACGTTAGCAGTGTTATGGAATTACCAGTCTTTCACCCGTGTGTCAGGTTAGCGAGATGGAGAGAAAAGCCAGGGGAGTTGAGCTTTGTACCGCCTGATGGACGATTTGTTTTGGCTGGATATGAAGTTGATTTACTTCCTTCTACGGGTGGAAAGTCTGGTACTACTAATGCATCTCATTTAAAGCTACCCGTCAATATTGAAGTCAAAACTAGTCTCGGTCCTACCGGATCCGATTTCGAGGTTCGGTTATTCATTGTCAAGGTTTCTGGCCAGGGTAACTCTTCCATATCTTCAGGTTCGAGTTCGAGAAGCAATAGCAATGCGGCAGGACAACTAAGCAGGGCTGCATCACAGTTTAGCGGTGGTCTCGGTGGAAATTTCGGTGGCAGTACTGGTAACAGCACATCACCCATCATCGAAGATTTAGTGGTCACAGTGCCACTACCAGCTGATGTACGGAATCTATCGGAGATCAAAGCAAGTAGAGGCGATACAACATATAATTCAGGTGAAAGGAATCTGGAATGGCATATACCAGCTAGAGATGCGGTAGCAGGTGGAGCTACATTACGATGTACAGTCGTGGGACCTTTATCAACAGAAGAAGAATATGATGGGAATGGTTTCAGACTCGATGGTGAATACGACTATGATACAGAAATATATCAAAGCGCTCCAGAGAAAGCAAAGGTTGAAAATACTTCAAATAACGAAGGAAAAGATGCAAGGAAAGTAGCGCAGAATAAAATTCTAATGCCTAGTTCTGCAGCAGTTAGTTTTTCGGTCAAGGGGTGGCTGGCTAGTGGTATTAAAGTGGAAAGTTTAACGGTTGATACGAGAAAGAGTAGAGGGATTGGTGAGGGAGTTAAACCTTACAAGGGGGTTAAGTATTTGACGGTTAGTAGGGGTGGGATTGAGGTTAGGTGTTAAGCATTTTGATCGCGGACTAGGTGGATATAGGCGTCTTGAGGAGTATGCATAGGTATATTATAGGCATGAAGGCGAAGATACCATTCAATTGAATTGAATTCAAACACAGAAGTACGCAGTTGACCTCAACATCATGCATATTGAAAATTTAATATTCAGGCTAAACAACAACACTTCCCCTCTTCCTTCCTTCCCACCCCCAACAACCTCACCTCACCTCACCTCGCCCCATCCATCTCTAAATCTCTCTCTCTCTCCATCCATCTATCACCTCCCCTCCCTCTTCCTCCTCATCTCCTCCTCACTCATCGGCACATACCCCTCCAAAATCGTCCGCTCCATATTCCCAATACATCTTACGGGTCTCGGTGGCACCACCACTCCAAGCGCAATATCCCGCGCCAGAAGCTCCGCGGAACTCATCGGCACGTAGCCTTCCAGGATCGTGCGCTCCATGTTTCCGATGCATTTTGGGGGTTGGGCTTTGAGGTGTTGTTTCTCGAGCGAGAGCGCGAGGCGTTGGGCGGCGAGATGGTTTTGCGCGGCTAGTTGCTCTTTTTCTCGTTGGCGGGCTAGTTGTTGTTCTTTCTCTGCTTTTGCTTTCGCGTCTGCTTTTTTACGAGCGGCAGCGGCTGCGGTTTCTGCTTCTTGAGCGCGTTGGGCTTGGAGTTTGAGTTTTTGTTGTTTGAGGAGGTGAGCGGCTTCGACTTTGCGGTGGGCTTCGGCTTGTTCTTCTTTTTGTCGTTGGGCGCGTTGGAGAGAGTCGGCTTGTGCTTGATGTTGCCGCTGGACTTCGAGTTCTTGTTGTTGTTTTTGTTGTTGGAGACGGAGAGTTTCTTGACGTTTACGTTCTTGAAGGATTTTTTCTCGTTCTCGTTCTCGTTCTTGACGAGCCTTCTCTTCTCGTGCAAGTTGTGCTTGGTGCTCTTTTTCTGCTCGTTCTTGTTGCAAACGTCGAGCGTTTTCTTGCTCTTTTTGTACTTCTCGAACACAATGTTCTTTTTCGGCTCGTTCTTTTTGGAGCCGGAGATTCCTCTCTTTTTCTTTTTTCTCGCGCGCGAGTCGCTCTTCGGTGGCTTTACGGATGGATTCTCGACGGAGATTTTCTTGTCTTTCTTTTTCTCTTTCTTTTTCCTTTTCGCGCTGGAGTAAGAGGTTCTGTCTTGAGATGCGATCGCGTTCTTCTTTCTCTTTTTGAGCTTTCTCGGCTGAGAGGGCTTGGGCTGTTCTGTCTTGTTCGGCTTTGGTGCGTTCTTCGCGGGCTCGTTGGGCGATGTACAGCTTTTTTGCTTCGGCAAGATTGTGTTCTTGGAGTTCTTTTGCTGTGGGAGATGGGGTTCTAGGAGGAGACGAGGGTGATGATTTAGCTAGAGGTGTAGATTTACGAGGTTCTCCCTCCCTTGTATCTCTGCCTTGCTCGTTTCTTGGCCTGTTTTCTGGAGCAAGATATTTAACATCAAATCGAACTTTCTTCTCCCTACCATCTCTATCTCTATCTCTCTTCTCCTCATATTCATCTTCCCCCACACTACCACGTCGTCTCCTCCGTCTTCTCCTATATTCCTCATCCTCACCCTTCCCACCACCAACATCCTTTCTCCCCTCTCTCATCCCCTTTCCCTCTGCATCTCCATCTTCATCCCCATTCCCTGCCACACATTTCCCCAACGCCATAATTCCCCTTCCAATACTCTTTCGACTCTTACTAAAAAGTCCTTGTTTTTCTTCTTTCTCACTTTTATCACTCTTTCCCCTATCGTCTCTCTCGTTCTTCCTATCTCCTTGCTCGGAATCATCGTAACGACGAGCTAATCTCCTTTCTTGACGTCGTTTTTCATGGCGTGCGCGGTGGCGAGCAGCTCTTTCTTCTTCGGTTTCGGAGGCTCGGTTGGGGGGCTTGGCTTTGGGATGGGTGGTTAAGGGGGAGGGTTGTGGGTCTTGGAGCGGTGGTGAGGATGGCATTTTGGGGTATGGGGGAAGGGGAGTGAGAAATCAAAGGGGGTGTGAAAGTGAGGGGGTAGGTGGAATGGGATGAAGATGTGGTGTGAAGGTGAAGAAAATTAATATTGTTTCTTTGATGAGGGATGGGACAGTGGATAGTGGTAGAGATATATTGGAAGAAGATGCAATGTGGGATTGATAGGGATATTTGTGGGAAAGGATCTAAGGATAGAGGAATATATGGTACTTCATGATACTATTATGTTTTAAATGTACATGTAGAGGCTGAGATAGATATTAAACAAGATGAAGATGAAGAGAGTTAATAAATAGAGAGAAAATGTTCTCGCATGGGTAGAACTTATATATACCTTTGGATATGGTGTGATGTGGCATTCATCCAGATGAATGGAAACGGCAATTTGTGAATAGGGTAAGGTGAGAATGAGGATGAGAGATAGAGTAGATGAAGGATCAGTTCTTTTGGGCTATTCATCTGAATGTTTCTATGCGGAATATTCATTACTTGTGAATCTACAGATGTCGAAATAGTACCTATTCATGTGAAGTAGGGTATAGTGTAGCCATACTCTATAGTAATAATGATTAGAAGATGACTTGATCATGCTGTAAGATACTATTGCAGTTATTGAGTATTGATATGCTTGTAATTCACATTCATGGGATTTCAAACGTACGGTGATTGAAAATGAAATCTATTGTGCTCTGTTCTATTCACCTCCTGGGGTATCCCTGATATTTGATAGTCATTCTACCTTCTAAACAACTCCTGCTCTTGCTAATTTCTTGTTGGTTCATTTTGTTTGTATCTTGCGACAGCTACAACACCGGCGTTCCTAAGATTTCCTACCCCCTCATCTCATCCTGTTCATCGCGAGACAATTCATCAAACTCCATATATTCAGATAAGCTCCCCGTTCCAACCAATTCCGCTTATACAGATAATAGATACACATAACCCTAATATCTCAACTCGTCTCAACACCGTTTTCCAACTCAACAACTCCCTTGGCAAGTACTTCAATATTACCCCTCGCACCATTCTCCCCATTTTTGCATCTTTTCAACACTTCCCGTACAGATCGCCATTCTCCCTGGCTCATTTCCCATCCTTGAAGTTCTATAAGCTGTCTGACTGTTCGATAGGCTAGGAAATCTTCTGGTAGCATCTCGTGTGCAAGCGAAGGAACTGCAATTGCGCCTTTGAGGGAAGATCTTGTTGGGAGAGGAGAGTGAGAAGAGTAGTATGATTGTTTTGAGGTAGTCGAATTTGTTGCGGGATGATTTGGTGATGTTTTTTTGGGAGGCTTTGTGGAGGTGAGAGGGGGTGTAGGCTCTGGTGTTGGAAGAGAGGATGCAGCTAGAGGATCGGAAAAGGATTTTGATGGAAGAGGATGGTAGTCATAAAAGGACGGAATGCGGGGGAGTTGGGATTGTTTTTGTTTTTCTTCTCTGTTAAGTGAAGGAGGACGGGAAGGCGAAGGGATATGGAAATAAGGTGAGCGAGTAGGACGACTTAGTGGGGGTGGTGGGGGATACCTTCCGGGTGCTTTTGGTTGAGGTTTACTTTTTAGAGCTGGCTTAGAGAAACGATCAAACTGCAGATAATCTGCTTTGGGCGATGGTGATAGGGATGTTAGTTCATCCCATTGAATATATGAAGAAGGTTGGCCACCATATGGAAAGAATGTTGCTGATGATGATTCAACCGTGATATGAGGTGGAGGCGGTGGTGGTGGTAGTGGAAGAGGAGAATTTAATGGATGGAGCTTTGGTAGTGAGGATGATCCTTTAGACCGCGCAGCTTTGAAGTAATCGAAGCCCATCGAGTTTTGTTTGACAGGTTGTGGGAAATTTGAAGGGTTGTGGGATGGTGTCGGCGAAGGAGGATATTTTGGAGGAGGTGGGGATGTGTTTGAAAAGTATGAATTCAATGTTTGGAGAGCAGATGGTGATTGAAATGGCTGGGGTGACGGTGATGGTGTTGAGAAGTACGAATTCAACGACTGGAGAGTAGATGATGGTGTGGACCTTAAAAAGTAAGGCTTTGATGGCTGATGCGGTGAAGTTGATGTTGGAGATGATTCGAGTATTGGCCTGGAACTCGAATCTGAAGGTTGAGACAAAAGGTATCTGTGAATGAATAATTTTGATATCGATGGTGAATCCGAAGGTAATGGCGCATATGATGCTAGAGGTTCTTTGAATGAAGGGGTTTGTCGAGTGGGTGATTTTGGTTTGAATGAAGGTGTCTCCTGAGAAGTAGGAGGAAATAATGGTTGATATGGATTCGAAGGCAGAGTTGTTGTTACGTGGACGGGATTTAACGATCCAAGAAACGACGATGGAGGTAAGAATCCAGATGTTGGCCCAGTTCCCGGAGGTCGAACATACACGGTGTTTCGTACTGTAGGAAAAGAATGGGACGTCAGTGATTGTTCATTTTGAATTTTCGGATTAAAACGTACTACAGTTGAAGAGGAACCGTATTCCATTCTGCTGTGGGGAGTTCTGTCCGGATGTCTCAATAGGTTGTAATTTCTGTGAAGATCTCTTCTAGAAGCGTCTCGGGGCGTAATAGGATATCCAAAAGCATCATAAGAAGCGCGAATGGGTATTTCTGGTCCTCGTGCGGAATTACTGTAAAAGGTCGGGGATCGCAAAGGCATTTGTGGCATTATGGGTCCTGACAATTCTCCAAGAGGTTGTCTTCGTTGAAGACCTCTTGGTGGACAATCTCGGACCAAACTATCGTGGAATTCTAGAGGTCTGTCTGTCGGTTCTAATACCCCTGACATGATATAATGTTCTGGACTTGGATCTTGTGAAGGCAATAACGAACGCGAAAATGTTGTTGGATGAGGAATAACATCATCTTGATGAACAAATCTAACCGACTTTTGCTTTTTCGAAGCTGGAGCACGCCAAAGTACTTGATCTTCAAATCCATCTTCCTCTGCCAAGTATAATGAACTTCTGCCGCATTTAGGTTGCTTGGTATTCTGCTCATCTTCATGTCTGATCCTTAAGCTTGAATTTATTGCATGACCCGAGAAGCCAGGCGAGTTAGGATTCTGTTCCCACACAACAGCATTTACAGTTGCTTCATCACCAATGCGACAGCTTTCCAACGTCTCATTATCTGCCAATTCTCTACCTCCATAAGATAATGCACAGTCATGACCGTAATGAGGAATGACTCCTCTCTTCAATAGTGAAGCAATGAATCTTGATTTGACAAGTAGTATGCGATAATTTGGACCGATGTTTCGTAGCGAATGCACACCAGTACTGGTCATTACATAGAGTATTTTACATGGCCTATAAGTTTCGTTGACGAAGGTCGAGTCATCTTCGTCGTCATCCGAAAGTCCGGTACTCTGGAATGCGTTATATGCCATGTCTTCGAGTTTATGATCGATTTTGAAGAAATAAACCAAAAGAGTGTCATCTAGTAGATATTGGAAGAAACATTTTGTGACAATTTTGAGATAGTAATGCCCTTTGTTTGATAAGAGTTCTAAATTAAGAAGTTTGAGAATGCTTTGTATGTATTTAGCTTGGAACACCTCTTTGTATCTCAAAGGCTCCCAAGCTTCAACATTGTTTGATAATAGGTATTTATATCTGCCAATCAAGTTTTATAAAATACAAAAGTTACTAACTGAGGTCAAACTGGTGCTCTCGAGCTTTGAAGCTATCTTTGAGCAATTTGTGAGTTGAGGGCAGTTGCGAGGTGATTATCAAAAAGGAATCGGCTCATTGATTATGGGCCCAACTGTCTAGACAACAATGAAGTCCAAGTCAAAAGAGAGTTGATTATTGACAAGTGGAAACGAAATGATCGGTGACTGTGAGGAGATCGCAAGTTTTAAATTCCATATGGATTCACTATTCGACTTTCGGGGACAGTTTACAAGAATCTTACATTGTTCATCTATAGCCAGAGTTTTGATCCACGTTTCCATCCAATAAGTGAGGGAGAACTTAGAAATCCTCCCATATTGCACTTATACTGTATACAAAGATATGAAAGAAGATTGAAGTTAACAATAGATGACTAAAAACAAAGTGAAAGTTCAAGTGTATTAAGGATTCAATCAATGTTTATTTAATATAGTAGAGCCAAGCATAGAACAGTATGATTGATGGTGGTTGAGTTGAGTATCAAATCATTGCAGTATAATTGGCCATAGTTACTTATTATTAGTAATCCTTTCAAAATATATGAAATCGAATGAATAGAATAGTACTGCTAGGGAGGCACCTGCCTACCTTGTATATCAATCTCAAATGAACAATCTCCAGGCAAGGCATATAATAAACTTGATCAGTACCCTCGGACCTCTGTGACAAATTTCACACCTCTTTTCCAGCAGGAACAAGGTCTTATGAAATAGAAGGTTTATTTCTAAAACGGTTGATAGGTTCAAATAATTCACAACAGTTCATGGGGATTGGACAAGAGGATATTAGAAAGTTCTCAAACAGGGAATAAGTCTAGAGTAAGTGGCACATGTTCCGAGGGCACTCGGAATTCACTAATAATACCTTCACTCAAAATCAACAAAGTATCACACCTTCTTCCCCCACACACAATCAAATCATTTCCCTTGAACTTACAACTGAACTCAATAATGTTCTGATTCCAAAGTGGAGAAGCTCGAAAATCTCTTCACACATTAACATTAATGATGGCTGAAAAACGTCGTCGCCGCGAGCATCAAAACATTGCAAGTGGAGGTTCATCATCAACAGGAGCACCACGATCAAATTCATCACCAAGCTTCCTCAATTCGATTGACACACTTGGCGCACCACAAATATCCCTTGATGCTTTGGCATCATCACACCGACCACTTGGTACTCGTTCCCCTCATGTTTCCTTACCAATCTCGAGCAAAGTCAATGCTCCTGATGGTCCTGCCACTGGAAGCGTTGGAAATAAACCAATCGTGTATGTACCAAAAGCGTCGCAAGATGAAGGAAGAAAAGTCAAGGATCATATGCCGGGAACCACTTCCAAGCCAGCCAGAGAAAGCTCACCCACCCTTTCACTTCACAACAAACCTCAAGATACAGGACCGCTGCATAATCTCAGGTATTTAAAGTGGTATTTGGGACCTCGATCTGATGCTGAAAATCTTGAGCCTCGTGAGAGACAAGCTCAACAACACCTCCGAGGTCGTCTCAATAGAGGTGCGCTTTGTATAAACACCCACTTTCCTAAAGAAGATGAGGAAACCTCCAGTAAAAGCACCCAAGAGAGGATCGACTCTTCCAAGCCAAGCAAAATCAAAGAACCCTCTTCTAGTAATAAGATCCAGGATTCGACCGTGGAATCCGCTCCGACAACCAAGCCGACTTCGACTACAAAGCCAAGTTTGACTACGATAACCACTTCTAACGATAAGCATCAAGATTCGACCACAAAGTCTGCTTTGATAACAAAGTCAAGTTCAACTGCGAAGCCCACTGCAAATTTCAAGCTTGACCCTCCGCAAAGATCTCCGAATTTACCTTTGAAGCAGAACAACCAAAAGTCAGAAAAGTCTCATCGTCAAACACAGAAGCCAATAATGGTTGATACATTGTCAGAGAAGCTCCAAAATAATGCTTCAATCCCTAGTTCCAAGACATCACTTGCTACAAAGTATTATCGAGAATTATATCTACCTTCAATTGGACTCACTTCATGCGTTAACAAAATGAAAGAACCTGTCGAACCGGCATTGGAATTATCAGCCCCGAAGATGAGATCTTATCTCTCAGCTCCAAAGAGTTTGTTTTCAACATCGACATCCGCTCCTGCTCTAGCAGAAGCAAAACGTGGATCCGTGCTTGCAGCAAGCCATCCGTCTGTGACTGACCCCAAAGAAAATGGATCATTCCAAACTCCTGGTGCTGTACCGTATAATTTGACTCCTTCTCCTCCTGACAGTGGACAAGAAAGCGATTGCCGTGGGCCATATGGTGGAGGTTCGACCTCTCCGTCTGACAATGGTTTCAATATTGTTGCTGAGTCTTCCACGGCCTTGGAACTTGGACCGACTTCAGTTCCGACCAATGAAAAGACTCCAATTCAGGAAACTAAAGCGGCGTCTCCAGTTGCCGAAGATCACAGTCCCGACAGGCGAAATTCGGTCGATACAAAGATGCAGGACACGGGAGATATAGCCCAGTCTCTGAAGGCTGTCAGTCACGCGACTCCTGCGAATATCGGCACTGAGAGACCAGGTTCGCATATTCGGGCCGACGAAGAGATGCGAGATTTTATTGATTTGACGGAACCAAACGTGATCACTGTTGCAGCTTCTCCGGATTTCAACAACCCCACCGCACAAATTCAATCTGACGAAGAAATGCGGGAAGCAATTGATTTGACTGGAGAGGATGAGGAGGTACAGAAATCAATTGAGCAGGATGAAGAGATGCCAGATTTAATGGAAGATGCGCAGAGCCACACTGAGTACCGCCCAGGCAAAGAAAACCATGCAAGTTCTTCAACCTTCAGACCCGCCCGTTCCGCGGAATCAGAGGTAGGATCTGAGCCAGAGCCAGAAGCTGAAGCTGAGGTTGGGCAGCGTAACTTCGAAGAGCGCGTTACAATCGATTTAACTCTATCTCGATCACCCACACCCAAGCTCGACGATTTGCCACGGCATATTAATCAAATCAGTGCTGGCCTTGCCTCCTCCAGAATCAATCAAGTCGTCGCAGGAAGAGACAGGGTTTATGCACATGAAAATCGTTACCATAATGGTGATGGGCGTGCTCCTCCTCCAGACATTGTAGGATCTATGCCAAACGACAAGGCTCAAATTGATAATTCCGTCAAAGACGAATTCGTTGACAATCAAAATGAATTGCAAGTGGTTGCATCCCCAGAGGACAATGGACAAAACAGAGAACTTGCAAACGACGAACTTCCAAGAAAAAGCTCCGGCCGTAACCAGAGAATTCCTGTACAATCAACATCATCTGCTAAGCATGTTGGTGTCGTTCAATCCACTGAGACTGATGACTCCGTTGAGGCTAGTGCATCTGCTCAGGGCGACGTAATGGAGATTGATGAATGTACTGAGATTGGCACACCCGTCGAGGCTGCTACACCTGGTGAAGCTAAGAAGAAACGCAGAGATAAACGCAGAGGAAAAGGAAAAGGCAAAGGTAAGGGTGATGCCAAGAATGCCGATGACCAAAATGCTACGCACTTCGACGATCGACAACTCGGTTCTGATCTCGCTCAACTTCCTAGCGATTCTGAGCAGGTCCCTCTCAAAGACCAGAGCGATAGGATCATGAGTGAGGCAGAAGTCAAACAAGCAATACTAGACGCCCTAACCGTTCCGGTCTTTCCAAAGGCTCCACCGAAATCTATGGTCACTGACGAGAAAGCTTATAAGTTGGCCAAGGAAGGAGAATACTTTACTTTGTCGCATGCACTATTTAGTGTGGTTCCCAAGGAAGTGTATAACCGAATTTGGAAGGATGAATACGAACGTCCACAAATCAGCTTGTCGACCAAGACACCTAAATGGATTCGTCCTCTCGATCCTACAATTAAACACCCAGCCAAGCCGGAAACCGATTCTACTGAGTTGATCAAGGTTTTATGCGAAATTGAGAAGTTATTGATTTCTGTTTGGGTTGGAGTTGAGTCAATTGTTGTTGTATTGTATTCTGAGCTTGATGGTAAATACCCCTTGCTTCTGTACACAACTTCTTGCTAATAATCCCAGACAAGTTCACCTCACACGATCTCGACAAGTATTTCCGTGTCTATCAAGTGCAGATTTACGATGGATGGACCAATCTCCATGCACACCTCCTTACATTGGCTGATTGGAAGGATCGATATTTTGCAATTACCAATATCAAGAAGCGAGCTGCTCGTCCCAACGCCGATCCATACGCTCGTCTTTTTATAATCAAGAACCCATCTGACCTACTCTTCTACGGAACCATAGAATATCTCAAAGCTATGCAAGCTGCAATGAAGGCTGCTCAAGACGCAAATGATTGTGTGATGATGAAAGGCCCCAAATGGAAGCATATGATCGGAATGAACAAAACTGTTATGGGCGAGGAATTTAGCAAATGCCTTGACGGATTGAGGAGGTTTAATTCACATGTCAGAAAGAGAGACTGGGATGTTCCGGGAGCGCATGAGGATGATGCACTTCCTCCTATGATCGCTTCGAAGTTAGCTACCAAGAATGTATCCAAGCAAGTCTCGTCTAAGGGGAAGGAAGTTGCTGTTGAAGATGTTGTCCAAGAGAAGTAGGACATCCTTCTCCCGTAAGCATGATACATTAGACTGACATTGAATAGCTCTGGTGATCTGAGTGATGGTGATCCACCAGGATATTACGAGGCGTCATCGAAGTACAAGGAAAAGCAAATTGCTGTTGAGGATGATACCGAAGAGACGTAGGACCCCTTCATCCCATGAACAGTTATATTGTACTAATATCAAACAGATCTGGCGATGTAAGCGACGGCGATCCGCCCTACTACGAGGAAGACGACGACGAAGGCAATAATTACGTCGAGGCTCGTTCTCACCGCCGTCGCAGTGACCCCAAGCTCTCAGTACAACCACCCACCTCTACTAACAGACGTGCTTCCGGTGCCATCGCCTCTTCGTCTTCTCGCCGCGTTTCATCAGGCAACGAGATGAAACTCGACAATGGAAACAGGGCTTCATCTACTAACCGTTCTTCTCGTCATCTTTTACCGAAGGATGGCATGGAACCCAACAACGGACGTGGAGCTTCATCTGGCAGCAATGCAATGGAATCGAGCGATGAATTTCCAAGAGGTCGTTCTCTTCACCGAGCCGGCTCCATCGCAACTACAGCTTCTATGAAGACTGTCAAAAAAGGAGCGAAGCGACTTATGGTTGAAATCGGTCCGAGCTCGAGCCCCAATGACCCCAAGGATTATTTTGAGACACCATAAAGAGGCCTTGCCAGATGAATTGTGCTACAGCCAGTGGGGGATAAATTGCAATGAAAGATCCAAGAGATCTATGTGTCGTTGTGCTTATATCAAGGCCATTATTGAGAGTGTGATATGATAGTCTATGCTAGGATACGAAGATGATGTTCGACCAAAGTAGTCAAATTTTGCATATGGTGTGCCATAGCAACGTGGTTGGACAGACATTTTGCCAACTTTTGTATTTCATAGCGGGTGTCTTGACAGTTGAGTTGAATCTTGACATTTCATTCAGCCACCCAACAGTTTAGCTTTTTGGTTCTACTGTGAGGTTGGTTGCAGATAGTCCCACAGGATAGTCAGAATACCTTTTGTTTTCGAGACGTGTATTTTGCTTCATGATTGTGAAATGACATGGTTCAAAGAGACAAGCAGCTTTGTAGCCTGCCCAAAAGCCCGCCTCTCTGCATCGGGGGATCCTCGTTAGATACGTGCAATGCAAATGTACACTTTGGTATGAGTTGCACACAGTATATCATGAACGACACAAAGTCAGCCCTAAGGGCGACTGAGGAAAAAGTACTTGTATTGTATTACAAAGTCCCCATTACCCCTCTCAAGTCCACCTGAGCTGAGCCAAAAGCAAATCAACTTTTCTATAGCACACTCAGCAAGCATATCATAGCATAGCAGAGAACTTTATCTATTTACACTTTTGATAGTACACCTTCATTCCTTCTTCGCTTAAATACTCATCCCTTTCATCCATTTCATCTCAATACCTCATATACCCCTCAAAGTTCCATTATCCCTCTGATTAATTGGTGTGTATCTCTCCTCAAGCGCCTGCTGCACACTCTTATCCAACTGAGATGGACCCTCAAATCTCTCCCTCAAAGCCCTCTCCACATCCGAATTCGCAGATTTGCTCGAACCCGAGATAAGCGCGACCTTTTCCTCAATTTTCTGCTCTGCAATTCCGACTGCTGCACCTGCTTTTTGCGCATATCCTTTGCCGGCTTCGATGCCTCGAGAAACTGCATTGCGGATTCCACCACGAGCAGCATCAATTGTTCCTCCCGCTTTCCGTTCGATTTCAGGATACGAAGGAATTCTAGCCTCTGCCTCCTTCAGCTTTTGCGAAGAAGCATCGATCGCTCCCCTCGTCCCAGCAACACCTCTCTCAACGCCCGCCACAGCGCCCGTAGCAACTCTCTTTCCCTCCTCTCTGCCCTCCTCCCTAAAATCTCTCAATTTCTCTCCCGCGATCTCTTCCCCATATTGGATACCCTCTCTGCTTCTCTCTAATCCCAATCCTAGTGCCCTGCTAACCGCGCCTTCCATCTTCCATCTCACATCTTCCCAGTCCGTCCTCTGGATCCACCGAACTGAATTCTCGATCTCGGCATTCCATCTATCCTTCGCAGCTTCAATAAGCGTACTTCTTTCTTCGCGGGCGAGTTCTGAGCGCGATTTTGGGGGTGGGATGGGTTGTTTTTCGAGGAGGGAGGTCAGGACTTGGGATTGGTGGTGTAGGTGGAGAGATTGAGAAGCGCGGTTGCGTTGGTGTGCCAGGACGGTTAGGTAGGCCAGAGAGAGAGTTAGGGTTACGCCGCCGGTCTTGAAATTATGTTAATTAAGTGTCCATGGATTTGTAGAGAGCGGGGAGCTGGAGCGAGAAAGCTAAGAGGGGAACCATACAAACCCAGTAGTAAAACCCATATTGTCTTATACAAGTGCGCAGACAGCGCTGTTTGGTATTATAAAAGACCACTTATCTCCCAAAATAAACAGGAGAAGAAAAGAATCAATTGCCAAATTACCAGCCCGAAAGAGCGTCGTGCGATGGAATTATCTAGGATAAATATTATGTCGTTGATAGAAACAGATAAAGAAAGGCCCTCCACCAAGAATTTTGACGTTCGTCGTCACGGCCCGAAATCTCCAATCTTTCGGCCTCGCCAAAAGTTTTCCGCCTCGTCTGTGTTCCTCCCCTCTCCCCTCCCTCCACCACATAAATCACCTACGACCACCCTTCCACCTCTTCCGTTTCCACTCTACGAAAATGGCAGGCGGACGCATGAAATATCGCCATCTTGGCCGCACCTCTTCGCATCGTCAAGCGCTCCTCAGAAACCTCGTCACTTCCCTCTTCACCCATGAATCCATCTCAACAACATATCCCAAAGCGAAGGAAGCGCAGAGATTAGCAGAACATTTGATTACATTAGGGAAGAAAAATACCGAGGCTTCGAAGAGAAAGGCATTGAGTATATTTTTTGTAAGCTCTCTACTTTATTTCCTGGGAGAGATTGATTTCTTTATTTCTATATAAAAATATCAATGCATATATATAAATACTAATCTACACCCAGACCCCCCACGATCTCCTCCCCAAACTTTTCGGACCCCTCCGCGAGCGATACGCTTCGCGCCCCGGAGGCTACACCCGTGTTCTCCGTATCGAGCCTCTGAAAGAAGATCAAGCACCCTCCGCTATTCTCGAGCTCGTCGATGGTCCCAAGGATACCCGCTGGGCGATGACCGCCCGAACCGTTGCGCGTTTCCGCAAAGAGAAAATCCCAATGAATGATATCACCGAGAGGAATATTGAGAAAGTAACGCAGTTTCGTGAGGGGGGAGAAGAGGCTTTCGAGAGATTTGTGACGAGGGTAGGAAAATTGGGGTTGGGCAGGGACAAGAAGAGAGTGGATGTGCCGTTTGATGGGACAGGGGAGGAGGGAGTGTTGGAGGGGAAGAAGAAGAGGGAGAGGAGGTGGGGTGGTTTTATTTAGGAGATTGGCCTGGGCTGGATGGATGGATGTCTGGACAGACTGGATGTGGTTTCTTGGTAGACTGGTATCGGGATAGGACGGGGGAATCAAGGTCTACGTGCTTAAATGCGGAGGAATGTACAAATTAAAGACTTGAGGTCACGCGCCACAGCCAACGAGATATCTATTCTTCTTAAGTTGTCTCGAAGCAAAGATGGGTCTTTATTACGAAAGTCAATGTTGTCAAGCGGATATGGAAAATGGAACGAGGGTTGACGGAAACCCAATCAAAGAAAATGGTCATGAGCAAATTGCGTTCATAAAGTACCAAATGTATATGTATAGAAGTATGGTTTGCATGTTTGCATGGAAAAGGCGTTTTCCATATCTATATTACAAGAGAAGATAGCAAGACCTAAATTAAGTAAACTAGAAAGGGTATTATAAGAAATCAAAAGTATCGCCTTTCTCCTTGATCATTTTGTTCACTCTTTCCGTGCCCGCAATTCTTTCCAACTTCATACTATCCCATTTTGAAAAGACAGCCCGCACACTTCCATCACCAGGTTCCAAATCACCTTCTCTCACACTTCTGCCCAAATATCCTCCTACTATTTCCTTGTAGAAGATTGGATTCTCGGGTATTCCATACATGATAACTTTTTTGACACCCCTAATTTGATATCTTCGGAAATGATGTGCTCTTTCTGTATAAAGTAAGACATTGTGTCTTCCACTGAAGAAATGGGATCTGGCTCTTGCTACTTCTTTAGGTGTTGTATATTCTGATATACTGCCGAATGATAAACTGCTCGTGGTAGCTGATGTTGAGAAATAATTTCTTACTTTAACAAAATCCATGTATGAAGGAATGAAGAGGAGAGTCCCTGAACTATCCTTGCTTCTACGGGTCAAAGTAGGAATTATTGCTGATGTGAAATATTCGAAACGTGATTCTGGATCCGAGGCAATTGATTCTGTGTCAATTCGGGAAAAGGTTTGCTTAACCTTTAATCCCAATTCTTGAATAGCTCCTGGATACGTAGAGGTGACTTTTGCTTTGCCTTCCCAATTTTGAGACTGGGTATAAAACATAGTTTGAAGCTCTGGTGTGTTGAAACCCGCCAATGCAATAGTTTGACGGAAGCATTTGGCATTGTTATCCAAATACCAACTTCGTACACGACTGAAATCGCAGCCATGAGCTTCCTTTGGCTGAAGGTTGAGATGGTCGAAAATAAATTCCACATGCTCCCAGTTCTGCATAAGAAGAGCATCTGCTTGATCAACAATAACCATCTCAATCGAACTGAGAAAGTCATGGTCTACTTTCTTCGCATCTTCATCTCCAATGGCCATTCTCAGACCAAGAGGACTTGCAAAAATGATATCAGAATTGTAGAATTGAGAGAAATACTTGATAGTTTTTCTAGTAAATTTCAGACCAAGACGGAACATATCATCATCGTTTCCTGCAAAAAGTTCCCGGAAGTCTTCTGGTTTATCAGTAGAATAATTCTCTTCTTTGTCGACAAACGAATCATTGAATCGTTTTCGATTTTCTTGTTGCTCTGGCTCGCATAGTGAAGTAATCATATCAACCATTCTGACACAAGATTCGCGAGTAGGTAAAAGCATCAGAACCTTAGGCCTTGTGAACCCTTGATCTCGAAGTTCCAGATCATCACTACTATCTTCTCTGGCAAGGCGAGAGTTATTTTTGATAACACGGTCTCGGGTCCTGAATATGTTAGATTGTGCTTGCATTGTAACAGGGGTGGGACTTACTTGAACACATGATTGACAGCATGAAGACAAGTCAGTCTTCTTAGACTTTCTGCATTAGATGTGTTGCGTTCAGTGAATAGTAAATCCTGATAGCCAAATACAAGAGGAGCTATAGACTTTTCTAATGCATCGAAAGTAGGGCGCTGTTTCTTAATGACGTTTGCCAGCTTTTGTTTCAACTTGAGACCCTCTGGACTACTGATAGTCATTGTCTTCATAGCCCTGGGCTGATCGTCACCGGGGATACTCGTGATAGCCGTTCCAACCTTTGCAAGTGATGACATTCTCAGAGCCCATTGTCCTTTTTCCAGATGTTGTAGTCTCCTTGACAATATGTTATCGTCTGGGTTGGCAAAATGAGCTTCGAATGGATCCGCTTTGTCCTCTTCATCATCCTCAAGTATACCATCTGTTGCAGTTTCGGGTCCTTCCTCTTCCTCAACCAGATCCGCATCGTTCGTATCCTCGTCCATCAAATCCGCGTCTTCGTCTTCTTTTTTCTCCTTGTCAACATTGAGCTTCCTCCGTTTTGCTTGCGGTGCCGAATCGCGAGTAAAACTCTGCATCAAAGCTGTATAGGATTTTACAGCTGGCACTGGCTCATCATCATCGTCGTCGTCACTAGATTCCTCTTCACTTGCTTCATCCTGACTTGGTTCTTCGGATTCGGAATCACTTTCCTTGTCCCTGTATATATAAGCGAATTGCCTTCTTTCAGCAATTGAAAAATACTTACTCTTCCTTTTGTGCTAATCTAGCACTGTCAAATACGGGCCTTCCTCTACCTCTGCCTCTTCCTCCCCTCATCCCACCCCTTCCCCGTGGACCACCCCTACTACCTCCTCTACCTCTGAAGCTACTTCCACCGCCACCACTACCGCGACCTCCTCTAGATGTATTCCTCTGCCCGAATGCCATTTTTGCGTTGTAAAATATTAATGTAAGTCGCAATACTCAATGGCTGATGCTCAATGGCTGGTACAAAAAAAGTTCTGGCGAATCCTTATCTTAGCGTCATCAGGGCTCAGGAAAAAAAGTTTTGGATCAAAGATCATGGGCTTTCAAATCAATGCTATTGTCAAGAACAATGTTAAGAAAACTTTCAATATACCCCTCTCAGATAGCCAAACCTAAATAACCTACTTACAACTATTTTCAGACTTTAATCAAGCACTTAACCACAATATAACTAAAATCGAGGGGAAATTCTTTACAGTTTTAACGAAAGCTTATCTTAGCGCGAAATTAGATCCTTGCGCTGCGCCCACACAAAAATCCCACTTGCGCAACTGGTTTGCAATCGACGACGACGAGCCCATCCCCATCTCAGACCCTACCACCAACACTCGTCCGCCAGACTCGATACCGAATAATTTTTAGCCCAGCATGGCAGTCGGTACACAGTCCTTCCTTCACCTCGCGCGGCCACTCGCCCCCGCTTCCATTGGTGTCCAGCCCACAACCGCACCTTTAAATGTCATAATTCAACCTCAAGTACGATATTTTCCCTGGCCTAAAATTCTACTCTGCAGAGACTAATCAGTACAAAAATAGGCTGTATTCTCGATTCTCGACCATGCCATCCGTCGCGATACCAGTGTGACACAAACCCCCCGTGTTATCGGAGCCCTCCTCGGAATCCGTTCTGAAGATGGTATGGAATGCGAAGTCCGCAACTGTTTCGCCATTCCCCACACCGAGACCGAAGACCAAGTCGAAGTCGACGTCGAGTATCAAAAGAACATGCTCGCTTTACAATTGAAGGCCAATCCTCGCGAGGTTCTTTTGGGATGGTATACGACTTCTCTTGAACTCAACAGCTTCAGCGCCTTGATCCAAAACTTCTTCGCCAGTCCTGAGACCGGTACTTTTCCTCACCCAGCTGTTCATTTGACGGTCAGCACTGAGGCTGGAAAGGAGATCGAGGCAAAGGCATATATTAGTGCACCTGTTGGTGTAAATGCTGAGAGGGCAGCTGAGAGTTGTCTTTTCATCCCAGTACCATATGAGATTCGATATGGTGAATCTGAGAAGAGTGGCTTGGAATTAATCTCTGGCGCCAAGGATAGCGAGAGCCGTGCTGCACCAGTAGTTTCTGATATCGAAGGTTTGGAGCGAGCCGTTGACCAAACTCTTGATCTTTTGGAAAGAGTATCCGAATATGTCAGTTCAGTCTTGGACGAGGAGAGAGAGCCATCAAATGCTCTTGGTCAATTCCTCATGAACGCATTGTCCTTAGCACCAAAGGTTGATGCTGCAAATATTGAACGTGACTTCAACAACCACATCCAAGATGTCCTGGTCGTATCTTACCTCGCCAATACCATCCGCACTCAAATCGAACTTTCTCAAAGATTGGCAACCGCAACTCTTACCATGGGAGGCTCAGATGTTCTTGCCGCAGCCGGCAGTGGAGAAGGAGGAGAGAAGTCCGAGCAACGTGGACAGAGAGGTGGTAAGCGTGGAGGAAGAGGAGGTGGCAGAGGAGGCGGACAAACACGAGAGCCAAGAGAGCCCCGGGAACCCGCTGAGTAGTAGACGATGATAAAAATAAAGCCTTTCCATAATTTACAGACTTTGTGCATGTGGATGGAAAAGTATGGCGTTCAGGTAGGCTCTAGGCCAATTCTTATAGAATTTGAAAATTATGGTTTATGTCATTGTGTGTGTTACTATGATCAATGCTCTTCGTAGGAGGGAAACGTAGGCTATAATCCATCATCTGCAAACACCTCTCTACTCTCTTGTGATTGAGGTTACAGAACACCGAAGTTCAACGCGAAATGTAATTTAGCTGCTAGTCGTCATGATACTAGACAGTGAAGTAAGAAATTTCAAGAAATTACATACCACACAAGACTTTCCACTCTCAGCAAAATGTCCTAGTGACCAAGAGATGCCAGAACCACAACCTATCAAAACGTGATTAAACACAGTGTGAGCTAACATCCACAGAGCCTGAAACTTTGATATAAACAAGAATACAATGATAGGATTCGGGACG
The DNA here is from genome assembly GCA_004786275.1 of Botryotinia convoluta. Taxonomy (NCBI): domain Eukaryota; kingdom Fungi; phylum Ascomycota; class Leotiomycetes; order Helotiales; family Sclerotiniaceae; genus Botryotinia; species Botryotinia convoluta. The sequence goes on along the minus strand of PQXN01000026.1, from coordinate 127,282 downwards.
GAGGGGAGCTCCCTCAGAAACAAAAGGGCGTGCTCCACTCGCCCCCTCTTCCCCCTTCGTTTAGCACCTCTCTTTAGATATATAGTTAGTACTATATCATTGAACTATGAACTACACCGGCCAATCACAATCACTCCAATTACCATTTGCTAGTATACATAAGCTTTCAGCACTATGCATAATATTGATCTCAATCACATTTTTTCGTGTCTGTAGACAATGCCCCCTGACACTTTCACTACTGTTTATCGTACTTCGTACATACCTCAGTACTAATATAGAGTTCCAGAAAAAGCATTCATATCATGCACTTGTTTAGTGCTGTAAAAATCAGTGCAAAATAAATAGTGTAATCAAATTTATTGTATTTGTAATCATAGGTCTATCAGCCAATATAAACCAGGTACTTAAAATGACTTTCGTTTTAATGCCCATATTTCCCACTAACTCCACCAATGCTACCATACGCCACCGTTTATTCATCACAGAACATATCCGCAATCCTCAAAAGACACCTAGACACCAGTTGGAGGCTTTGGAGGTAAAGTTGCTGGGTTGCCGAAGTTAGGAAGGTGGCTTCCAACTTGACCATTTGGGACCATACCCTGTGGCATTCCTGGTGGCATACCATGTGGCATAGTTTGAGGCAAAACTTGCGGTAAGCCTTGAAGGTGTCCTTGAGGAAGGCCTTGAGGAAGGCCTTGCGGCATATTCTGATGCATCATTGGCCTATGCGCCATGTGTGGAGATGCATGATACGAGGGTAAAGAGCTATTAGACCCTTGTCTCGCCATGCTATAGCCCATTCCAGCACCGTACTGTTGCTGAGGTGGAGAGAAGTTGCTGTAAGAGAGATGAGGAGATCCATGGTGTGGGGAACCGTGGTGGGGAGATCCATGATGAGACATGGGCTGTGGGATAGGAAGGCCTTGATTGCCAGGGACAAACGACTGCGTCTTTGGATTGAATGCGTGTCTGTTAATAAAACTTCCTGGAATTGGGTGTTGACTTTTAGGATCGGCTGGGTTTACCGTGCTGGGCAGTTGTCCAAAAGCGTACGGGATAGTGTTAGGTGGTCCTCCTGCAACAGGTCCTCGCGATGGATACTGGCCTCCTGGGTATTGATTTTGTGGGATCCATTGTTGCGGAGGTTGAGGAGACTGTGCAGGTGTACCGTAAGTCGTGATTGGAGCACTATGTGGTTGGTAACGTGGCTGGCTTTGCTGAGGAAATTGCTTATGAAATGTCAGTAAAGACATAGTATTATCATTAAAAAGTGATTTGACTTACCGGTGGTGTCATATTATTGTATGATTGCATATTTCCATTGCTCATCATAGCAGGATTGAATGGTTGCGGGGGTGGAGCATATTGAGGTTGCATCTGGTTTTGATAATTGTTTGGCATGACACCATTGTATTGCTGAACTCCCATTGCGCCGAAATTCTGGGTGGGGATCCAAGCTGGCTGATTTTGTTGTTGTGGAAAGTATGGAGTGTATTGAGATCGAACGTCGAAGCTTTCAGAGTCGTCACGACGCTGCTTTCCAACTTTGCCCCTCTTGCCTTTATCCTTTGTGGAGACAGAGCTGGAACGCGACATCTCGTTACCCTCGTCGGTTTCTGTCTTACGATTAGCAATCCGATAGGACCTCAAGGAAAATTCTTTGGAAATTTACCTGGTGTGGCCTCGCCAGATTTATCATCTTTGCCGAAAATTCGTTCCCGGGCCGCAAGATAAACTGCTTCTCGCTCCTCTCGCGAAAGTCTTCAATTAGAGTCAGTCTCAAGTCAATTGAAGGGATGTCAGATACCATACTTCTCTTTAGCGGACTGTGCCTTTTCTTTGCTATCGCTTCCAGTCTCGGAAGTAGCTTTCGAGGGGCTTGGTCCAGTATCACCATCACCACCTCTGCGCATGATCTTCATTGCAGGTAGATTGGGAGGTGGGGTGTTTCCAGTGGTAGGAGGATTGGAAATGCTTGTTAGTGATGGTGGAATCCTGCAAAATGGTGTTCGGAAGATACGGACTGCTCCAACTACAGCATCAACTTGATGTGTCATGTGGTAATAATCCGCCAACTTGTGAGTCAGCATTCTACAAAATGAGTTACACGGTGGGAGATCAATAAAAGGTTCCCTGTTAGTGTATTAGTTAGGGTAGTAAAAATGGTCATCCGGAATTTAAAACCTACTTGGAATCCTTCACAAACTCAATAACATCCTTCTCGAGACGAAGGAGAAAGATGCGGTCTTTTGGCGATTCCAATGCCTCCAAAAGTTTTTCATCAGGCGTCTGACGATAGAAGAGTGTGAATGCTGCTTCAGTTGAACCTGATGGGCCTACAAGCGGCTTGGATTTATCATCCGTGGTTTGCTGTCCAGACGATCCACTTTGAGGAGTAACAATGCCCTGAGTTTGACGCTCCTGCATGAGTTGTATACTACGTCGATCAGGGGCCTCATAGAACTGTGCACGATAAGCTCTTGCAGCTGCTTCAGATCCAATTCTAGAACCAGCAACAATAGAACCGCGACCCGAAAATGTATCATCATCTTCGGCTGCTTTTACGCTCGCGCTGTCATCAGGACGTAAAGACTCCTTCTCATCCAAAGCGAATGTTGTACCTGAGGTAATGCTCTTTCCATCCAAACTTGGAGGCTTCGTTCCTAGGTCGGACCCAGATTCTGTTCTTTGAAATGGATCTTCTGGAAATCCTTCTCCCAGATCTCGTTTGTGGGTAGGAGGTGCAACCCCTGAGCCATTGACAACAAGGCTTGGTGTAATATCACGGATTTGCATCGCTTTAACCGCATCTGCCAAATCCGATTCCTTCTTAGTAGCCATAGGTTTGCTCTCGGTAATTGTCCTCTTCTTTGAGGATTGATCGTTTGTCGATGTGCCCGTCTCTTTGAGAGTGGGCATATTGCCAGTATCATTGCGTGTAGCACTAGGCATGTTTGTACCTTTGTTTTCATGTACAGTTGGAGCTATGTTCTCAGGTCTCGTATCTCGTACAGAAGTTGAAGAAGCAGCAATTTTTGCGAACGAAGCGAGAGCTACATTATCTTTCCCAGCTGAGGCAGCAACCTATCGATGATGTTTGTTAGCAAAGGACTTAGATATGATAGAGAAGCCAAAGTCCACCGGCGACAAGTCATCAAGTGGGCTGAGGAATATCCAGTGGATTTGCGCACCTTTGCGAATGACAGCCTCGATGGATCTGTCGTCATTGGCGCAGTAGCCATGAAAGGTATGCTTTAATTGTAAATCAAATCGCGGAAATGAGCGTATATGTCCAGATTGGACAATGTCGAAATCCCAGGTTGGCAGAGGGGCTGTCGAAGAGTAATACTTTTGGAAGTGATGTAGATTAAGGAAGTAGATTAACAAAAGCGTTCAATGGAAAGAATAGACATCTGGTCATTGTCGTTGGGCCGACAAGCTTTTGTAAAATAGTAATTTGAATTGAAGGTTTCCGTCCTTTTAGAAGATTCGTTTCGCGGTACCGAATTGTATGGTGGAATACCTGATGTGGTTTTTGGTACAACCCACTTCCTTCAAAGATAATTGATACGCCGATACTCCTATTACCGACAAACTATTTTCCCTTTCCAAATAAGTCTTGGGTATCAATACACCGAGAAAAATTTGCCTGAATATTTGATATTCCGTTGATATAGTCGGGATAAAAAGTCGATGTTCACATACAGGAGATCTCAAGAATCTCCAAAGTGCATCATCAGATTATTAGGAAATCAAATCAAGAGATTGATTGATTGTGCTGGCCGGGTGGTGTGGACGTTCATTGCAAGAAGTTTAAGGCTAAGGCTCCCCGAGAATTCTTTAGCGGGAATCCTGAATTTAAAGTGGGGCCATGGTTATTGACTACAATATTAAGGAATTCTTATTTTGTATTGATAGAAAGAGGAAGAGGCAGCAGATGAAGTTGATGATGATGATAGCGACGATAGGAAATATTCACAAAAAGAACAGCATCATTACACAATCCCCATTTGACTCAAAACTATACTTAAGTACACAAACTTTCCTTTCCAAGGTTGTTTGCTGAACTCCTTTTCTTGAACTACCTAGTACTCTATTTCATTGGTGGTGCACAAACATTGATCGGATAAGGTCTATCGATAAGTTACTTTTATTTATATCTTGGTGAAAGCTCATTTGTAGCTTCTGAGATCCCCAGTGTCATTTGTACACATTCAACTTTACGAGTCAAATCCACACTCTTAAAATACCCTCTTCACTATCCACTTACAACACCACAACAACAAGATTGTCATCAACACCACCATTGCTATCATGAATCGCTACCATGGGATCAACAGGCCTGCTACCATTGGGGGTCCTTCAAAAGCGTCCGCTACAACTACGTGCCAAAAGTGCCTCAAAAAAGATATGTTTACCTTTTGGCTTACTTTACATCTTCATAGCTAACTGTTCATTACGACACTATAGTTATGAATGCAAAGCAAATGCGCAAGAACGTCCATATGTTTCTCGACCCTCTCGTACACAACAACTTTCCAATCCCAAGCTTGTTCCAAAATTGACAAGTGATGTACCACAAGATCTTTTGAAAAAGTACGTATTCCTTCTCGCATACGCCTTTATAATTGCGGTTCCTTCTTTGCCCCCAATGGCTCCCCGTATATTAGTTTGGAAGGATGTTGCCAGGCTCTCAGTTCTCGTTGAGTCAATTGGGACATCGCATTTTTGGGGGCGCTTCAGATTAGAGCATTTGTTCAAAATTTAGTCTATAAGGGTGCTAGGGGCTGGTGCTGATTACGTATTATAGGAAAGGCATTGCCGATGAGCAACTTGCGAAACTGGAGCAGGAAAGAGGTCGCAAACGTGAGAGACAAAATGAAGACATGGAAACGGGAGCTTCTAAGCGAAGAAGATCGGCTTCTTCAGCATCGGTTTCGACAATATCTACAAACATGTCACGTTCGCCCTCACCAAGAGAAGCTCGACGCGCACCCAACACATACAAATCTAGACGTTCCCATTCACCACCCCAACCTGCGTCCATTCGATACAAGCGTAAGACTCCTAACTTGTCGCCGTCACCATCACCGCCCCGACAAGATGTACAGAACTCGGGACAAAAGCGGAGAAGAGACGCATCCTCTTCCGTAGATTCATATAGCTCTAGAGACGAGGAAGATATGAGAGATTCGAGAGAGAGGGGAAATAGCCGAAGTACCAGAAAGAGGTTCAACGATCGAAGCCCCGAGATTCGCGGGAGAAGGACTGAGAGTCGAAGTCCCTATAGAGGTAGAAGAAATGTCTCAACCGATAGGAGACGACTTGAGGAGCCTCGGGTCAACGAAGGGCGTAGAGAGACCTTCGCGTCCTCTGCAGCTCATGCACACCCACCGAGAGAAAGGAGCATGAGCCCCTTTAGCAAGAGATTGGCACTAACGCAAGCAATGAATATGGGCCGGTGAGCGTTCCGGGTGAGGAAGTGGCAGAGAATGGTTGCGCGGTTGTGAAATACCCCTTGGCTATCTGCCAATTTTTGTATCTATATTAAAATTTAAGACGCCCATACGCCTCATACTATGCCTGCCTTCATTTGAACGCCTTTTGTACAATCAAATAATATCTCGAAGTGATCTTATTGTAAATCTTCATCTTCCTTCTCCCGTCGCTCTTCCTCTTCCTCCTCCTTCTCCCTCAGCTTGACTCCCTCTACCAAAGCAACACCTTCCATCCCAAGCTCTTCTCCACCCTCACTTGCACTTATTGCGCCTTTCCCACCCTTCGTTCTAGCCGCCTTTTGCGCACTCTCAATCCGTTCCCTCACTAGCCTCGCAATGGCATTCTCCGTCCGTACATTTAATACTTCCATTTTCTTCTCGAGGTCCCTCTTTAAATCCCAATTAGGTTTCTTGGGTTGCAATTTGAATAAGTCTACCCCCTTATCATCCTGTTCCTCTTCTTCTGCCTTCTTCCTAATTTCGTCCTCAACCTCTGCAGCCTGTTGTTCAAGTGTAGGTTTTTCAAGTGCTAACGTGGGAGGGGCTTCAAAACCAAGCTTGGGACCTTTAGTTTCAGGGTCGTAGTTACGTCCCGAGAGATGAAGCTTCGCGACGTCGGGGGAGGCAGGTGGTGAAGGTGAGCGCGTTGATTCTGGTGCTACAATTTCGTCGGCTGGTTGCTTTCTTTTTAGGGATTTGAGCTTTGCAAGTCGCGCTTTGCGCTCATCTGCGGCGGCGCCTAGAGTGGCATGTGTAGATGACATTGCCGAGGTTTATATGATGTGATAACTCGGACGTGTAGCTGAATTGACGATTTTTTTGTATGTTCCAGTTACGGACAATTGAGAAGTTCAAATCAAATAAATCTACAGCCGGGAGAGATATTGAAGTTCTAATGCGGACTTTAATTGGCTCACGGTAACCTCAGCCTGGTCATACCCCGGCCGCTAAGATAAACCTTAATTTTTTTCCCGGGCCCAAATTTTAAAAGTGTAGCCCTCTCTTACTGTCAACTGTATAAAGTGCCAGTCAATGGATTAGAAAATGCATGCCGGCAGCCGATGCCTCCATTTTCGAACTCTCTACCAAGACGATGGTCGCCATCGGAATTGCCAATTCTTCCGTTCCTTGCACCGAGAGTCTTCCAGCCATGGCCCTCCAAGAGTGCCAGAGTTTATTTGAAAACGAAAACGGGACGAAACCAAGGCCATGACGGGCATGCACGATCGACAGTGGGCAGGGGGGAAGATACATACTCAAAATGTCTGGGAGATTCATCACCAAATGTGCTAGTGCAACCCAACACAAGATATGCTAGATTCAGCAAACGACGAACGACCCCCACTTCCTTCGGCCGCATAGACATTCCTGATCATGGGTCTATAAGACACTTTTCTTCGAAAGGTAGTTTCGGGAGGATAACTGAAAGTAATGGAGACGGGTCGCCCACTGAAGATCACTCAAAGGCTCCATATGAATCAGGATCCAATGGACCATCAGAGTGTCAGCTGAGTCCCGCCGCATCAACTCGTCAAGACTCAGGGAAAACAGAAGATTCTATGAATACAAGCTCTTCATTGAGACCTCGTCGCGTGCGATCAACCGCATCATCGTTTTACCGTCCAAGCATACATCTTGATACACATCGTGTGCCTTCTAGACCGGGAGCACTCCATTCGCGATCAAAAACTATTCCCAACGAGATTCATTTGTATAATCAGGATGTTTATACGTCGCGTAATACCAAGCCGAGTCGCTCTGGAAACCCTACTGCTCTTCCTCTACACATGTTGTCAAAACTTATCCCTCAACAACCTTCGTCAACATCACCTCTTTCTCCACAGATCAAGATACTACCGGAAAAGTCTAGCAATGAAACCAATTCATCAGATCAGTCTGTCGCCGTTGCGGCAACGACAAAACCCACGAGAACTCATCACAGATCTACCAGGGATAGATCTGAAAGACAGTATCCGCCGGTCACAGGGTCGCGCCTCAAAAATAACCTTCCGAGAAGGTCACTTTTTTTCCGAAGACCTAGTGGGTATAAATTTCTTCGTGAGAATCAGCGACGATTGAAGGGCATACTGTCCGTCAATAGGAATATATTTTTGAATCAGCGACGCCTACACTCTGAGCGTATCACAACTGATCCAGGATTGCGCCAGGAATTGCTTGCTCATTATGAACTTTGGGCCCAGCAACAAGGCCTTCCAGAGCTCTCAACCAAATATCTCAGAGTAAAAATGGATGCAGGAGCCAACATTATGAAGTTAAAAACGTGGAAATGGTCTTCCCAATTTGCCATTATCAATCAACGACACGAAGATGCTTTGAAGGGTTTTCCTAAGTTGGAGTACAATAATGTTGCTGTGTCGAATTTTCCCCTTGCATCGAGGTTACTATTCATAAAGCAAGACAATGTCGCTGCCCTAGCTGCCATTTGGCGTCGAGTTCCCACAGAGATCCGTTCTCATATTTGGGAGGAGCTTATGCTTACAGCGATGGACCAATATCCTGCATCTACTCTCAAGTTACTACTTGCAACATATCAAGCACCATTTTTTCCACCTGGATGGGCCGCAAATGACTGCCTCGATTTTGCAGTATCTCATTATTTTGGGTCACAAGAGCACAAACCCACTCCAGAATCTTTCACTGCCGAGGATCTTCGACAGATATTTGAGAGTGTACAATATCTTCAGCTTCGCGGCCTCCGGCTAAGTGCGCGCTCAATCTACTTGTTGCAATTGATGATGAATGACCAAGAATTTAAGACGTTCTATCTCATACTAACAGGCACAAGACAGCATCTCACTGGCAAGACCTTACTACGATTTGCCTATCGTTTTGCACGGTTTCGCCAGACAGATATGGCTTTCCAAGTACTGCAGCAAGCAACTCAACAAGGCATTGATCTAAACCTTGGAAGATGGCCACAAATCTGCAATGTGCTTCTTACCGGCAGATATCGTGACTATGATGCACATGTTACTGATACAGAACTTTTTGATTTCATGCTACATCACGGTCTGAAGCCCGGGATTGTTACATACAACATCTTGATCCAAAATTCACTTCAAGCTGGAGACCATCTTACGGCGTGGCAAATCTATGATATGATGATTGAAAATCGAGTAATGGCGGACGCGTACACCTATTCAATCATGCTAAATGACGCCAAGATTCGTGGGGATGACGTTGCGGTCGAAAAATTGGCGCACTGGATGAGCGAGGACAGTGTTCGAAACAGTTATACTGTCACAGACATATTAGACACAATATTTCGCTTACACAGACGAGAGTATTTCAAGCGTGCCCCCAGTGAGAGAAGATCTCTTCAAACCCCATTCTCACAAATGCTTCCAATCTATATGAAGAACTTCGAGGTGGAACCATTGGCTCAACTCATACCTAGATTTCATGAGAATTTCTTAGGTCTGGGGTCGATGAATCCTGACGATGGTGTAGATGACACCCACCATGACTTCCAGGGTCGTGTGGAAGAAGACCAACATCATCTTGACTTGTCTGTTACAAACCAACCAGAAACTTTCATACCACCCCTCGAGTCCGCTGCCGAAGACGCTCTTCTAGAACCGAACTATGTGACCTTAATAGTGATGCTGAAATCATACATTGGAAGCGTTCGGAACTACAAGGCTTTATTGAGATTTTACAACCATTTTAAAGCCCTGATAGCTGCAAGAGATCCAATAGTCGCTCCTCTACTGGTGAAAGCTCAAATCTACAACCACTTGCTCGTTGGGCTCGGCCATCTCGATGCACCAATGCACGACTGTCTGAAAATCGTTGCTGATATGCAAGCTCCGCATTTCAAACCAAGGAACTCGGTAACTGAAAATGAGATTGGTCAATCTCTTGATGAGGATGATGTTGCTGCGGTGTCAAGTAGCTCGGAACCGAGCGACATTGATTCTGAGTCAGATGATGCATCCTTTGATGCAACTGACGATACTTTCCAGCCACCCCCTCCAAGTCTTCATACATGGACTACATTACTTAATGTATTCATGCAACGTCATCAACCTCGTGCAGCCGAAAAGGTGTTACAGATCATGATTGAGAAAGAAGGTTTGGAGCCCAACCAAGCAACATGGAATGCATTGACCATGGGCTACATGAGACTCCAAGACCCACAAATGACCGCAGATGCCCTCATTCGAACAAAGCGGGCCGGATTTACTGTCGACCATATCATGGCAAGCAGGTGGTGGCTCAGATTCCAAGCTAGAGCTCGTTTAAGTGAAGCCTTGCAATCTGCTTCTGGTGGCAATGAGACATCACTGGCAGATGTAGCCAATGCTATGGAATCTGAGTCCGAGATGCCAGATCTGGCTGAGGACGATATTATCGATGAAGAAGTTTTGGAGGCTACCACTTCTAGAACAGGAGATATATATCGTATTCTTAAGCGCCGTCTACAAGCTGTCAATTCTCCGGTCTATCCTAATTGGATCTTTGACGCTATGATCCGGGCCGGCGAAGAAAATATTATCGAACCGGAAACAGAGCCAACAAGCGATGAAGTAGCCGAACTTGAAAGTGTATCGACTGAATCTTTGGATCAACCAAGTGAACAGGCAGCCAGATCAACCGTCGACGATGTAGCTGAGTCTGAAATGGTATCGGCTCAACCAGACAAGTCAATTAGTGTCAACGAACAGAATCCAGGACAGCTTCCAGACAGTCAAATAGATGATCAAACTGAACAACGACAACGACAATTAGTGATTGAAGATAAAAGAGAATCGAGACTGCTGCCAACCAATAAGCTAATATTCCGAAGAACGACACAATGGATAATGACGCCTGAAGCAAAAGCTTTCCGCCGCAGTTCTCAGGAAAAGCGGTTATTGCAGGGAGTAAATCATGTTGACGGCTATGATAAAAATGATAAGGACCGACAATCTTGAAGATGTAAATATTGTGTTACATATCTAGATGAGAGTGAGATTAAAGCTTGTAATTTTATATATATACAACTTTTGCATGTATAGATGTACAGGGCTAGGGCTATTCGGGTTGTTTTGGATATAGACGTCATCATGAGCCGGGCAGAGTGTAGCTTATTTCATTTACCTATGTGCAACTATGTATTATACCTTATGATAGATTAGACGAATTAGAAATTCATCTCCATACCATACTGACGGACGCTGATTCTATTGATTTCTTCCCATCATTGAGAATACGATCTTCAGCGATTAGCGGCGAAGACATCTTTCATAAAGGTGCGCCCGGTGAGCTTCATACATATTTACATTCCCGGTGAACCCCTTTTTGAGCTCAACTAGAGTTTTTATGCGAGACTCATCGATAAGCACGAGGGGTTTCTTATCATGTATGCCAAGCTTAGGGTGGGGTTTTATTTACCTTGTGCTCCTGTCAGTCCAATGCAATTTGAAGCTGTCAATTGAACAATTGAAGGATCAATAATAACCTCATCATGCCAGACAAGGACGCAGGTACTCCAAGAGTCTTCCTCATTAGACAGTAAGTATTTGCTCTATTCAACCTAGAGAAATCTCGAGCAAAACATTCTCCATGGGACATATATTAATCTTATACTCCGATGTAAATTGGATGGATAACAAATGCTAACTCTGTATCAGTGGTAAGTCACTTATGGCTCCTTAAAATTTATAGTTCACAACTGCATCATACATCGTTCAACACTCGCACATATCTATTACGGATCTAAAGGTTTGGACAGTCAAAATTCTAACTTCATCACCTCCCAGGCGAAACAGAATGGACCATCTCAGGCCGCTACACAGGCCGAAGTGACATCCCTCTAACTCCCCATGGGGAAACCCAAGTTTCCTCTTCCGCTGGCGTCCTAGTTGGTCCCTCCAAAATTATCAATCCTTCAAAGCTCGCGCACATATTCATCTCCCCCCGAACCCGCGCTCGTCGCACATTCGAAATCCTCTTTGACGAAAAAACACAGCAACAACTTGCAGATAAAACAGAAGTCACAGAAGATATTAGGGAATGGGAATATGGAGCTTATGAAGGACTACTCACTGCGCAAATCAGAGCTGCGCGGAAGGAACGGGGTTTGGATGCAGAGAGACCTTGGAACATTTGGACGGATGGATGTGAGGATGGGGAAAGCGCGGATGAGGTGAAGGAGAGATTGGATGGGGTTATTGCGAAGATTAGGGAGATGCAGGGCCCGTATATGCATGGGGAGAAGGGGGTGGATGTTGTGTTGATTGCGCATGGACATATTTTGAGAGCGTTTGCGAAGAGATGGATTGGGTTTGAGTTGGGAAGAGCGTTGCCCATGATGCTTGAGCCGGGAGCTGTAGGTGTGTTGAGCTATGAACATCATAAGGTTGATGAACCGGCATTTTTGTTGGGTGTGAATATGGGTACTAGCGAAGAGTAATATTCCAGTTCATGGGAACGATTCTAGACTGCATATAAAGTAGACATAGATATTAGAGCAACTGCTTTAATACACGCCTGATGTTACAAATTCTGGGTATCATGATTTTCGTTTGAATGTGTATAAGAACAAACCCTCGCGAGTAAAAGTGTCTCTATCCTGATCCTCAATTTCCTCGACTAGGAACTTCTTCTTTGCTTTCTTCATAAACTGCATATCTGCCTTCCTCCTCTTCTTGAAACAGAAGTAAATAACCGCATCCTTTGATAATTCCAATAGCTCTTCGAGCGTCTGAAGTAGTAATGGAAATGCGGGTTCAAAATAGACGCAATCAGCTGCTAAAATAACATCTGGTTTATCTTTCACTACTAGCTCTGGTAATGATTCACCCCTATTCTAATCAGAGTACATTCATAAACAAGCAGGGGATTTTCAAGCATACCAATTCAAGATCAGCGGTTCGACTTTCGAGGATACTTCGTTAAGAGCAATATTTTGCTTCATGAGTTCGTACATAACTTCCATGTCGGAAAGGATTAATGGATGTTGAAGATCACATGCTAGAGCTACGGCTAACCCAACTAATCCACCTCCAGCCCCAAGTTCGAGTCTGGATCTTGATTAGTTCTTGAGCTTTGAATTGTGCTGTGCTTTGTATATGGTGTTGTAAAGTTTCAGAATTCGAATCACTATTCCCCTTTTCCGCATTTCTTTTTACCCTTCCTATGTAAGACCTCCTCCAGATCCCTCGGGATATCAAAGAGGTCAAACCACATTATATGATTGTATAATATTATCGTAACTACATATCACTGTAGAGAGAAGAAACAACACATGACTTTTGCCAGGACATCAAAAATCTAGAAACTCTTCCACAAGATGATTTTTGCCGGCTCTGGAACGAGATGAGGTGTGAGATAAAACTTACATCTTAGCATTTTTCAAAGCATCTTTATGATACCGTAGCATATGCTGCGCAAGTACCATACCCGCAGGCCAAAGTTGACCACCACATCCTTTTGAGAGATCTTCGTGTAGTTTTAGTGGGGGCTCGAGAAGACGGGAAAAGTTTACGGTGCTGGTTGTGGCCGCTTTGTAGGTTGGTAGAGGAGCAAGATCAATTCCTATTGCTAGAGGAGAGAACTCCGGGGAGGGAGATCTGGAAGTAGTCATTTTGGGGATTTGAAAATTTTGGATACCCGCGACAACAATATTCATGCACTTCTAGACTTTTGATATTGCCCCACCATCCCACCATGAATTCTGCCGTGCTATGTAAGCTATTTCGCCTAATGTGGTTCACCGTCTTAGAACGAGTTTCAATATCCCTTCATCTGTTCTCCCTGTGACAACCCTTTTTAACACACCAAAAGGGCATTTCCCTGGCCTGGACAATTGAATATACTCGGCAAGGAATGTTAAGACCATCGAATAAAGATGCAGGATTTGATGAAGTCTACGTCTAATGGGTTGTTGAAAGGTTCAGATAACCCTATGTATTGACTACACTTTCAATTTGATCCTCCCTCTATTGCTATCACAACCCTATGAAATTATTACAGATAGCTATCTGTCTGGAGAGGAATTACATTTTGAAGATAAATCCGAGAGTTCTATTCGGATCGGTTTCCTGATAGTATTTTTGTTTCCTCAAACTTGCCACAGAATGCTGCTCGCTTCGATGGGGCTGGTCAATGGAATTTGACTATGTATAGCCTCAAATCAGCATGTCAACCTCCATAAATATCTTAATTATCTGGTAAGGCGGGGGTATGATACTTTTTTATCCCTTACATCACGATGGTTCTCGAATTTCAGGTAAGGTGATACCTATAGGTGAATCTCCCTCTACTGCGCCTTTGGAATATCTGGCGATGGCAAGTCCATGATATCTAGCTTTCCCTGTGTCAATTTCTTCTGTCAGTCGCCGTTTTCATCCAAAGATTCTATTGACATGTATCATCTCTCATTCTATATGCAAGTAGTATCTTCATCCGGACTTTCTGAGAATTATATCTGCAAGACTCTCTGGATATGGCATTGAGGATTGCTTTGTCTGGTATTGCTATCTTTGGAGCAGTCGTTGATGCTATACCATCTATCGCATACCCGATCAACTCTCAGTTCCCTCCTGTTGCGCGCGTGTCAATACCTTATTCATATACATTTCCCCAATCAACATTTACTTCAACATCCCCTCTCAGCTACAGCTTAGCAGACTCGCCTCAATGGCTCTCCATTGATAGTACTTCTCGAACATTATCAGGCATACCATCTAGTAGTGATACTGGCACTGGAACTGTAACGGAGGTTATCTTTGGAGTGATTGCAAGCGACTCCTCGGGATCTGTGACGTCGAATACTACTCTAGTAGTGTCCAAAAACTCACCACCGACAATTAAAATTTCAGCCCAATCACAACTTGCTTCAGAAGTGCCTTTCTCAGCACCATCAACTTTATTATACCATCCTTCATCATCCTTCGAGATCAGCTTCGACCCGGCAACTTTCTCAAGTCCTAGCGGAACAGCTCTTAAATACTACGCTTTAACAGTCGACGATACACCTCTCCCTTCATGGGTTCTTTTCGACGAGAACACCCTTACTTTTAGCGGTCAAACACCAGAGTATGCTTCTCTCATACAACCACCACAGACTTTCGGAGTTCAGCTTATTGCTTCGGATGTATCAGGATACTCTGGAGCATCGATTCCCTTCAACATTAGAGTTGGGGTACATCTACTAGCATTTAGTACGGTAAACTCAATTGTTAATGCTACACCAGGAGTGGAGGTCAACTACACAGGTCTACAAAACAGTCTTCAGCTTGATGGGCAGCCCGCCAATGCTTCGAGCATAGTCTCGATTACTGCTCAAACACCAGAATGGCTTGACTTCGATAACACTACTCTCAGTCTGATCGGCACACCACCTTCTGATGCCATTTCGTATAATGTCTCTGTACAGGCTGTGGATATATATGAGGATCAAGTTAATACTGTTGTGCTCATCAAGATAGCTACAGCGTTATTCGTTGGTCCTATCAAAGATGTGAATGCAAGTATCGGATCTAAATTCTCTTTCAGTCTTGGTGCTTATATTGGAAATAACTACGATACTACATTAACGGCACAAGTATCTCCACCAACAGATTGGATATATTTTGATGCTCATAGCTTCAAGATATCTGGAAAGGTGCCTACAACTGCTAAGCCTTCGAACATCAATATCACACTTACAGCAACCTCCAAAACATCAAAACGCTCAAGCTCCGAATCCTTCAATTTGGCCATTCAAGCATCAGATGGCTCCTCGTCCACAGGTAGTCCACAATCATCGGGTACATCTGCATCATCTGGTGCCAATTCACATGCGAGCGGAAATTTGAGCAAAGGAGTGATAGCAGCAATTGTGGTTCCAGTATTGGTTGTTTTCATCGCACTAATTCTCTGCCTGTTTTATTACCGCAGAAAACGTTCTAGTTCCTCATTACGTTCAGGAGGACCTTCCAAAGAGGATATTTCAGGTCCCATAAGAATCACACCTAGTATAGAACGAGCATATTCTGCTAAAAGGATCGCACCACTGCAGCTCGATACCTCTGGCTTCTCCATCGATGCTAGTTCTAGTGTTTACACATCAACTACTCCCAATATTGTGGTCCATGACAATCGTAAATCTCTCCGACGCTCACAAACTTTGGCTCCAAAGTCGAAGTTTCGCGAATCTCAAAGCCTCGGAAATAGGGCGCGTGCAAATTCGGAAAATGCACTGAGTAAAACTCCGAATCGGAGTACATGGAGAAATACTCAAGAAACGGACTATACTTTGGATAGTTCGAGAACAAATAGTACTAATATGCTGCAATGGAACTATTCGAATTACTCACGGAAAGGACATACAAGACGATCGCAATATGTTGTGGGTAATGATCCAAGATTAAGGAATAGTGAGATGAGCCAACTTGGCAATCAAAGTCTCTTTGGCACCAACCCTTCTGATGGTACGATATTGAACTTGACGGATAGTAACTTTTCAACTTCTCCTTTGGATAACTTCTCAGTGTTATCAGGAGACTGGAGTAAAGCAACCCGAGCACCTCTTGCACCACGACAAAACAAACAAAGCCAGAACAAGGAGAAAAAACGAGCCCATCGTAAATCCACAACGCGAAATCTCAATTTCGCATTGGCAGAAGGTGTAGATAAACGGTTAAGTGGGCTTGGTCACGGAGCTCGAGAATCCATATCTTCATTCGATATCTTGAATACACCGGGTCGTAGAGGAAGTATAGGACATGGTCAACATCCCAGTATCGCACGCAATTCTCGCACGTGGAAAACGGTTCATACTCTGGACACAGATGTCGATAAACACCGCAGTGCAACAAGCGTATATTCAACTACCTCCACTGATCTTCTGAAATTCGGACACGCAACGGTATCGCCAAGTGGCGGCAACGAAATGCTAAGCATAAAACCCGTACCCAAGAGTCCTCGGGCCCCAGCACCAATCTGGGAGTCGGAGACAGGAGGAAATAGTAGATTGTCGTATAGTAGCATCAATACACGACCTGTCTCTCGTCGCGGAGGCGCATCTCCTTTCTTCAGCGGAGGAGGAATGGCTTCTGTGCGTCGCAAGGCAAGAAGAAGTTATGCGGACTCACCAACGGTGCCGGAAGAAGTACATGTCGGCAATGAAGTACAAGCTGCTGGTACGGGGATCAATAACGATTCGTTGGGGATAACATATCCGAATGGGTATTCGAGCGCTAAAGAAGGAACCAGACAGTTGAGATCGTATATCCAGGCTACGTTTAGCAAAAGCAGATTGAAGGGGAGCGACAGTTTAGTTAGCTTAGACAGTAGATTCGAGAGTGCGAGTCCGAGTATGCAAGAATTACAGGTTCATCAGGAGCAAGTGCCTAACTCGGGAAATGTTTCTCAAAGTCAGAGTAGGCATACGCAGCTTTTAGAAATAGATAGAAGAGAACGAGAACGGGAAAGAGCGAGAGAAACAAGACAACAAACCACAGAGACAGAAAATGGCAGCGACATCCTCCCCAGCGAATTCAGCGCCGGCAGCTGGGAAAGCATGGGCGAAAGCACAGATGTCGATTCGCAGCCAAATTTCATACGACACGGCACTACCACGATGATTCCTCAAATCCCGCAACTCCCCCCTTTGGGCGGTAGTACGAGCGGATCAGGGGTTGGAGGTGCAAGTGTGACGGGAAACACATCGAGAGGAAGAAGTTCTACACTCGCCATCCCGCATTTCTCGCCTTTCCTGTCGAATCCATATACTCCGGATCTCGGAGAATCTGCAGATTCTATCTGGAATGAACAAAATCAGAATCCATCGTTGCGACGATCTACAGAAGCGGATTTGAAAGGAGATAGTTATTACACCTCGGTCTCACATCCCAACTCAATATCACATTCTCATTATCATTCCCATTCCCATTCCAAAGAAAATAACAAAAACAAAAACAAACCCCCCGAACAAACCCCTCACGAAGCACGCGAAGAATCCCCAACAATGGGAAGTCTCATCGTAGGACCCAATGCACGTATGGTGAAGGGGGCGGGCCGCAGACCGGTAAGTGTGGATGCGAGGGAGAATAAGAGGATTGGGAGTACGAAGGCGAGGATTGGACGGCAGACGGAGGGAGTGGGGAGTGAGGGGGATTTTAGCGCGTATATTTGAGTTTTTGTTTGATGGGAGGGAGGGGAGGGAGGGGTAATTGTAGGTTGGGTTAGCTGAATGGATGAATGAATGGATGTTTTTGTGTTATTTATTTTGTGGCTTGGGATGAGGGGGTTGCATAGGATAGGATAGGTTAAGACAAGACAGGATATGGTATGATATATGATGTTATCTTATGCTATGAAATATATGAAATGATCTTATACATGGCGTTATGAAAGTTACTTACTTACCTATGTGAGCACGAATATCAATCAAGGTATTGGTATGAACCACAGTGAGAGATAGTAATCATTTTGAAAAGTAAGAGTAAGAGTAAGTATTATTAAAACAAATTGGTTAATTACAAGTAGGTATAGCAATGAAATTGAAATTCGTGGATAATCATTAGGAAATCCATCTATTCATTCATTCATCCCACTTCATCAACCCCATTTTTTCTTCTGTAAAAAAGACAAGACAAGAAAGTAAAAAAGCAAAAAAGGATCATTGGGGTATTCCATATATCCATCCATTCCCTAAACACCCATAAACACCAATTCCATCATATCGTATGCCCGAATTCTCAAGATTTTGCTATTTACCCTATCCTATCCTACGCTATACTATGCCATGCTATGCTATACTTTTTGATTGATCCATTGATCCATTCCCGCCAAATTGGCACCCTATCCACGCTCCAAACTATCGACCTTTCAACCTCCCATCTAAATCCTAGTAAACCTCGTCACATTGCTCGCAACACTATAGATGCTACTTCTGGGCGCAGGCGGGGGTCTCAAATTCGCAGGATGCATTGCGGTGGGTGGTCTCTCGACACCAGGAACGATGGGACTACTTCTATCCATTTTCTGATGATCGTAGCTTTCGCCGACTTCGAGATCTGGGTGAAAGGGTTGCGGTTCTGAGATGACGGGTTTGGAGATGTGGATTTGCGAAGCGCGGAGAGGGAGACGGAAGGGGAAGCGCGATTTGCGGCGTTCGGCGGGATTGCTGTAGTAGGAGGGGAGATCGTTATTGATGGAGGAGGGGAGGGAGAGACGTTTTTCGTAGGGGTTGGGGGTGTCGGTGGCGCCGTGGGCGCGGAGTTGGCGTGCGGTTTTGGTTTTGGTGGTGAAGATTTGGGACTGTGAGTGTCTTAGTGGATTTGTTATGAAAGAGTGGAGGGAGGAGAGGTAGAAGGAAAGATAACTTACGGCAATACAATTGATACCTCCTAGAATAGCTGAAAGACATCCTGAAGAAATAACCACACGCCACATAGGTAATCCTAAGTTTTGAACAGAAGTGGCGTTCTTGTTCAAGTTTCCAAGGATATTGAAACCAAGAGCTAACATGGAGAGGCCGAGGAAGAGAAAGCCATTGTGGGGACAGAGGAGAGGCCAGAAATTCTCAAAGTATTTCTTGAAGAGGGAGAGCTCTGAGATGATGAGGAAGATTCCGATGGAGCTAGTGATGAAGTGAGAAACTCCATCAAAGAAGAAGAACTAGATGAGGTGTCAGTTGGGTACTAATGTAATCAGGAAGGGGGAGAAGGGACTTACGTTGGAGGTCTTGACGGTCATGACAAGCATGATCCAACTTGCTGCGATAATATCGAGGAGTGCTATGATGTTCATAACACGGATGATGTTAAGAATAACGAAGCCTCGACCGGCTTGTTTGACGTTCAACATCGTGATTATCTTGTATTAAAGAACGAATATATGTATAAATTTCGAGTCTAAGAATGTATTAGCCAAGTGCCTCGAGTAATATTCAAGATAACGACAAGAAAGAACTTACAATTGGGGTAAAGGAAGTGTAGTAGTAAACTGCCTGCAGTAGATAGAAGAGTTTTGAAATACTTTCAAAGTATGTATGTAGTAAAAATTAAGTATGAAACTTGGTAAGTAAAGTTGTGTTGTGTAGTTGTAGTTGTGTATAGAAGTTTTAGAAAGATCGTGAAGAAGTGTATGATAATTTTCAAAGTCAAAAAAGGAAGAAACAGATTCCGAATCTCAAACAGGAGGAAAAGAAGATATATTAAATAAAACAATTGTTCGTTATTGAAGTCCCGACTTCATTGTTTGAATAATTCTAACAATAGAAATAAAGATCTTTTCGAAATAGTCCTATTGTCTTTAAAGGTAGACAATAGACAATAGACACAAGAAAACGAAAAGGTGAATGTGTATGAAGATTGAAAGAAGTAAGTAACCCCAAAACCCTCTGACTCAAACTTTGACGCCAAAAAATGTAGCTATTGTGGGGTGAATGAACTCTTTATTATCCCATTATTTACCAAAAGATGAAAGGAAATCCAATAAGATATAGATTACCTAGAGATTCTTTGACCATTATGTACAACCTCTAGAACTTATTCAGAAGAAAAATCTAGAAAGGCCAGAAATGAATGGATGAAAATAAGTAAGGTTTGATCACCCAAACTCGGTTTGCTTCAAGGTGTTTAAGGAGAACTCCTCTCTGGCGCGAAAAAGTTGAAAAGACGCGCTTGACATCGATCATCGTAGTAACAAAGTTCCTTCTTATCCAATGAAGTAGAAAAGCAATGCATGAATTGATTGTTAAGTCAGAGGGAGGGTTGGAAATAGCTCTGTTTCGTGATATAAAAGTAGAGTTCCAATCATTGGATGCAAAATGCCTTTTGGGTAAGGATGTTTCATAATTTGAATGTACGGAATGTTTGAAAGAAGAGAAAGAAGAGAGAGAAAGAGGAATAGAGAAACTTATAGCCAATGGTTGAATGAATATTCTTTGTGAAGGACGTACTATATACAATGTACTTATACGTACAATTCTTTTTATAACTCGCATTTGTAAATAGAAACAGACTTTATTGTGTTCTTGCAAGAATTCCATTCCATCGTACAAATGTAGATGAACAGATCCGTACCTAGTAGATACCTCCTACTCACTAGTCATTTGAAACGAAACCTCCAAATCCCCATCCTCCAATCAAATCCCATAATTTTTGGATTCACACTCTACAGTATTCTATGATTTCTATTTCTATTCTATCCTATTCATATATACTTAGTATTCATATTCATACCCATCCATTCTCACTAACCCCCCAATCCACCAATCAAACACTCCCAATCCACCTTCGCTTAAACCCATCCTCCGATTCTCCGTATCAATAATCCAGAACATTCATTTCTCATATCTCTCTCTCTGTCTCCGTGCATATCTCAGCCTCACCATTCATTTTCTCTTTTCCACAATCTGACCAAACCTTCATTTGCATTTTGCAAAAAGATAAAAGGCCACGCAGACACATAACACATTTCTTACACACACCCACAATTTACATCTAATACCAAACTTCTTTTTATACATAATTATTCAAAAATGGCTAGAGGAAATCAGAGAGAAAAGTCCCGTGAGGCTAATGCTAAGAAACAAGCTCAACTTGCTGTATGTTCTTTTTTCTATTTTGCTTTGAGATTCCTTAGAATTTCTATCTGTATTTGCATGTTATACTATGAACATGCTGCTGCTTCTCTCTCTCTCTCTCTCTCAAAAAACACATACACTAACCCTCTCCCAAACAGAAAGCCGGAAGCGGAATGTCGAAATCGCAAATGCAAGCCGAGAAAGATAAGACCCGTGTTCTATTAATGGAAAAGCAAAAGAAAGGTATGGTTCCTCAACTACTCTACTCATCTTTCTATGCATCCATCCGTCCACACTTACTAACCCCCTCCCAGCCGACGAGAGAAAGGCAGCCGAAGCACTCGCCGCCGCACAAGGAAAGAAATAGATTCGATTCCATTCGACATTTCTTATCTTCCGATGTTATCAGACCTCTCCAATTCGACATGATATGATACAAAATTACAGAAAACCCTATAATCCGAAGAACGAATCTCACTGAACACTTTCTCCCCTCCCCCAGAAAGAAAGCATGGAGTTTTGAGGCAGGCAGGCAGGCGCGAAAGAATTTCGCAAAATCCCCCGATATTTCTCATCTCCCGGAATTCAATTCCATTTTCATTTTCATTTTCATTTTCATTTTCATTTTCATTATACATTTCACATTACAATACATTTGAACCCCCCCCCTCCCCCCCCTTCAAGGTGTTACAGCGTCGGAGCAGCATTTCGGTCCTTGTCCTTCAAATATAAAAATTCTAGAACGCGCGTAGGAAATCATTCCATTGTGAGGGGGTTGAAATTCGGTCATTTATTCTAGAATGCGTGGATTACCTAGGCTTTGTTTCCTGTGATGGGTGGATCGTATGGATAGATGGATGAATGGATGAATGTGGCGGGAATCATTCGTTAAATTCGTTGTGTGGTGTCAGAACCATATGATATGGGTAGGCCCTTTAATAAAGTTTCTCAATGATGCTGTGAGACTAGAGTTCTTTTTGTGGTGTTGAGTGCGAAGTAGTTGATCTCTGGGGGTTGTGGATGCTGCGAAATGGCCTATTCCATATGACCTGCCTCAAGAATCGGTCTCCCAAGTATCATAACTGCTCTATAAGTTATAGCTTACAGAAAATGACCGCTCCAAAAATATGACCTACAAATCGACCCTTCAGTTTAAAACCCCTTTTCCATACCCGAGAAACATACAATTTCATCATTTGAACTTCGGATTTTATGAATCTGGAGGTTGATACTGTATGCATTTTTTTGTCTAGGTATATAAGTCTTTTCTATGTCCCTCAATTCCCATTTAAAGAACCACGCAATCTCTATGTATGACCCCTCATGGCTTTGCACATTCGAGGGAAACTTCTCTCGCGATGCAAATTCTCTCTTCACACGCTCAAACCATACTACCTTCTAAACCCCACGATATCAATTTCTCCTCTCACTCACTCCTCCTCAGTCCTGAACACTAACACCCGCCTCCTTCTCATCCGCGGCCTTTCCCCCCTTACCAAAAATATAATCCTCCAACTCCTTATACGCAACCTCCAAATCATCATTCACAATAATCTTATCATGCACACCCTCCTTCTTCGAATACTCCAATTCCAACTTTGCCTGTTCCAAACGCTTTTGAATCGATTCTTCCTTTTCCGTTCCTCGTCCTCGCAATCTCTTCTCGAGAACTTGGTAGGGTGAGAGGTCTACGGTGGATGGAGGAGAAATGAAGACGTAGCGTGCTGGGAATGGTGGGGTGAGCGCATGGATTTGTTTTACGCCCTGTGATATCCTCGTGTTAGCAATTTCGTCCCGCAGAACAGGGAGGGGGAGAGGAGAGGAGAGAGGAGAGGAGAGAGGAGAGTAGTAACCCCTCTTCCCCCCTCTCTCACAAAAATCAAATATCAAAAATAAAACAAAACACAAACCTCCATCTCAATATCCAACACCACAATCTTCCCCTCCCCCCTCTTCTGCTCAATCATCTTCCTACTGGTCCCATACCTATTCCCCCCAAACTTCGCATGCTCGACAAAATCCCCCGCCGCAATCATCGCCTCAAACTCCTCCATCGACACGTAATAGTAATCCACATCTCTCTGTTCTCCGGGGCGCGGCGCCCGCGTCGTGTGCGAGATGGAGGTGGTGAAGAGCGAGGGGTGGTTGGCGAGGAGTCGCGAGTAGAGCGTGCCTTTTCCGACGCCCGAGGGGCCGCTGATGATGATGGGGTTGGTGGTGGGGGGGATGGCTGGATGGGGGAGGTGTGTTAGTTTTGTTTTTTGAGTTCAATTTCAATTTCAATTTCTTTTCTGATATCAAGAGATCTTTTTTTACTCCTTCAAGAAGAGCAGAAACAAGAAAGAGAACATACGAGACATATCCACAAATTTTGCAAAAATACCCGTACTAAGGCTCCGTGAACAAGGTCTAGGAAAACGAATTGCAAGTGAGGTTCTGCGTAGTATACTATGTCGCAGGAGTGGCGGTTGGAGAAAACACATATGTGTAGAAAATGATACTTGGGAAGTGGAAATGGTTTAGGGACGCTTAAATGATTGGTGCGTGCTGGTCGGGCGATAAAGCTGGGGAAACCCCTTATCGACGTTAGCGCTTGGGGGTCCTTTGGGGCCCGAGATTTCAGGCCAGGAAAGCCAGCCACATCACATCACACTCTGATGCGGACCGCTGGATGGAACCTCATGGCCAGACCTACCTAATATCAAGGTCTTTTCATTCTATTCCTTTGATCTATCAAAGTGATATCAATAATGCAAAGTCAATTGATGAGATCAGGTGCTACTCATTCGATCTCCATAGACAGAATCACAAGATATGATTGACCCCAAGAATCAAAAGAAGATCTTATTATTTACTATTGAAATGAACTCTCTGGATATTAAAGAAAAAGGGCTAATTAAGCAAAGGAGAAATGTAGCAATATTCAGTTTAGAAAAGCCCGGCTCCACAAAAGCAGTCCATTAAACTCTCCTCTAATCTCCTTTCAAAAAATTGTCGCTTTTGGCAAATACCATCTCGCCATCATAAACACAACCAATCATCCAAACTCACCAGATCCCAGCATCACCACCAACTAGCCATCATTCATATCCCATGAATTCCCCTAATAGCCGTTCATGGTCATTCTCTGAGAGTTTCTGCTCAATTCTCTATCAGCTGATGGACTGATTGGTCTGCTACCAGCATGTCCTGCAGCACTACTCTCCTTGAGGGCCAACAATTGCTTAGCACGGAATGTTTCGTAATGGATTTGAGATGTGGTTTCGATAAGGTCTTGGAGATGGGTTCGGGTAAGGAAGTTTCGTAGGTAGACGAATTCGCAGTGATTTTCGTCTTCGACATTGATAACACCCCATCTGTTTTGACGTCCTCGAACTGGCTTGCCTCCAACAATGATATCCTTCTCAGATCCAACAACGGCGAATGGAATGATGTCCTGATATTGTTAGTATACTTGCTTGAGACACTAATGCAGTATGAATTACCTTGATTTGTGCGTTCAACGCTTTCTCTTCTTCATCAAACTCATCATTCTCATATGGGAACATCTTCAAGTTGTGGAAAGCGAATTCCTCCTTTATGCGCTCCTTGAATGCAGCACGTTCCTCCAAAGTCAAAGAATCCGACTTGGCGATAACTGGTACGACATTGACAACATCTGAAAGCTTCTTCAGAACCACGATATCAATTGGCTTCAAGGCATGGCCAGAAGGTTGGATGAAGAACAAGCAACAGTGAATACGGGTATCTTGAATATATCTTTCTCTTTGAGCTGTAAGTTCCTTTCGGAGGTATGCAGAGTGTTGATCTTTAATGTACTTGACGATTGGATCCCAGCATCTATCATTGTTGACTTGATCTCCATAACCTGGGGTATCGACAATATTGAGTCGCAGCTTTACGCCATTCTCCTCGATGATGTGGGAAACGGTTTGAATTTCGGTGGTAGATCGTACTGGCTCATCTGGGGTGAGTCTTCCCTTGGAATCGATCAAATGTGAGGCGAAAATGGTGTTGATGAGGGTGGATTTTCCGAGACCGGTTTGTCCTACAAGATAAATCTATTAGAAAAATCTCCCAAGTCACTTGTCAACAATGTATCAAGTAAACTCACCGACGCAAATAACGTTGAACTGGAAACCGCGTTTCAAGAGCTTGCGCTCAATTTGTGATGTGATACTATCAAAACCAACATGGCTTTTTGGGAATACGGAAGGTTGAGGAGCGTGTCTATCAGTTATTGTTGACATCTTGGAAAGAGTGTATTAATCTTGAGTCTTTCTAAACGAGGGTGTTATCTTTGAATTGAATAGAAACAAAAATGAAGATATTTATCTTCGAAGGTAATATGCAATCAAAAGTCGTTGATAAAGAACAAAGTTAGGGAAGGAGGTCAGTCTCCAGATTATTTTGGCAATATAGCGTGCACTTCAGGGGAAAGTAATTGGGCAATTCTAAGCTAATCTTAAAATGCGCTAGCTTATCTGTGAGTGGAAACTAGTGAATTAACCATGCGAGCCGAGAAGTGAAAGATTCAAGATTTTGATGAATCAGTGTCGACAGTGAGGTTGAATACCCATACGTACTTTATTAATTCTCCTTCGATATCTCAATCAAAATGGCGGCAGCTCATGCTACTACGTCGTCGATACTTTCGTCATTTCTTCCACGATTGGCACCTGCAACAGCAACTTTCGCAACGAGATCAACAACTTTATATTCGCGACAATTGTCCCATCCATTACTTCCAGTACTCGCCATCCCATCTGCGATACATCTCAATATTCCCGGATTTCTCGAAGGATTATGGGAGGGAATATTGAAAGCCGTACCAAAGAAGAAGACTTCACATATGAAGAAGAGACATAGGCAAATGGCAGGCAAAGGATTACAAGATGTTACAAACTTGAATAGATGCTCTGCTTGTGGTCACATTAAGAGAGCACATTTATTATGTCCATATTGTGTTGCTGGTAAAGATTTTCTATATGACATCAGAGGATGGCGGTTAACAATGATGTAGAGATTAAGACTTTATTCAAGACCAATGCACACGAAGCAAACGCCGCTGCAAGAGAAGCCAGGGCAGATGAAACAGCTGAGCAGCAAGTAAGAATAGAAGCAGGAAAAGCAAGAGCTGCAGAGGGAAAGACAAAGAAAGAGGCAGAATTAGAGCAGTTGGAAACTAAGCGGGCAGAAAAGAAGGCAGCCAAGGATGCTGCGAGAAAGATATACGAGGAGAAGAATCCTAAGCAGATTATTGGCTCCAGAAGAATTGATTAGGTGATTCTGAGGGGTAGAAGGGAATTGGAAGGTATGCGAGACGAAGGAACCGGTGAGAATGAGAAATGGAGATGATCATGTATGTCATCAGCTATGGCGTTTGGGACATGGGGAAGAGATCCTGAACCGTGAGGTATACATCCTCAGAACTGGTACAATTCATTAAACTGTACATCAAAATAAGAATATCCTACTGCATCATCAATATTTGAAATCTTATTTTCGTGTTATGTAAACTGCGTGTGCTGAAATTACCTGTGAGGTCATGATATTTTCTTCAACCCCGCCAAAGCTTCCAGAGCTTCAACTTTATTCACAACTTCCACCAAAACCACTTCTTTTTCCAAAAACCATATACCCAAATATTCAAATGAACCGGTGACAATGGTATGTAAACCCTTGAATATAAAATGCATGCGCTAATATCCAAAAGTCGAAACAATACCTTACAACGCATACGATCGATGATGGTAAATCCTCCAGACTGCCCCTCTACCTCGCTATCCTCCGCTTGCACCAATAGCTATACCTCAATACTAGCCTTCATGCTAACCCACCCCAGCCCATAAAACAGACATATTTTCTCTCGCCGTAACCCCCAGCTCTATACTCTCCGCCTCCGGCACATCCACCCTTAAAGTCCACAGCACACTCACCACGCCCCCCTCTCTAACCCAGACTCTCCCCGCCCACAAACTAGGCTGTCATCACATCTGCACCTCTCGATCTGGCACTATCGCAGCATCCGCCGGTTTCGACGGTACAGTTAGTATTTGGAGCTCTTCTCCAAATGCAGACGGATCAAAAGAATGGTCTCATCATGGCCACATCCTCGATGGCAATAAGCCCGGTGAAATCTGGGCGCTAGCATTAAGTGCTGATGGAAATTTCCTTGCAGCAACGACTATTGATGGGAAGATTGGGGTATGGGATTTATTACAAGGAGTTGAAGAGAATGCGGGAAAGAAAAGTGTAGGCAAGAAAATAAGAGAGTATGAGACGAAGGGGAGCTTTGGACTATGCGTGGATATTAGTGCGGATGGAAGATTTACGGCCAGTGGACATGAGAATGGAGGTGTTTATGTTTTTAATAATGATACGGGGAGAATGGTACATAGTTTACCTGGTGAGCCTCACAATTCAATTGATATCGGACGGGACAAGAGCTAGCATACTAACAAAATCAGGACTCATCCAACCCATCCGCACCATTTCCTTCTCCCCCCTCTCTACTTATCTGGCTGCCGCTGGCGACTCCACAACCATTGCTCTCTACTCCGTTACCCATGGCGAACAAGTCGCCAATATGACAGGCCATACAGCCTGGATTTTCAGCATCGACTGGAGTTTCACAGGCGAATATCTAGTTAGTGGTGCTTGGGATGGGAAAGTGAAAGTATGGAGTGTCGAGGGAAGAAACTGCGTGGCGACACATAGTGAGACGGATAAAGCGCTTTGGGCTGTCAAATGGTTGCCAAAAGTGCAGGGGAAAAGTGAGGCGTTTGTTACGGCGGGGGCAAATGGGAGTTTGAGCTTTTATAGGGAGGCTACAGGTGGTTGAGTTGAGATTTGAGGGAAAAGGAGTGGTTTTGAGGAGAGAAATCATGAGCTTTGCTAAAGCTACTGCGCCAAGAGTATACAGTCAGATTTTATGCTCGAGGTGAGCATGAAGATATAGTTCAGACTCGAAGGATTACCAAAAGTTTTAATGGTTACTTAAATGCAGCACACTTGCATACTAAATAGCTATATTACAAATACATATTCAAGCGAAGATATTGCAAGATGCATATCATCTCCAAATTACTGCCTTTATACTTTCTAGAAACGAAATGGAATCACAAAAGCGGCATAGCAATCTTTTTGATGACACCCTCAGGTTGAAGTCATCAATCCTTCTCTCCTTCTTCACTGCCCTTCCATTTACACATTAGCCATGATACCGCTCTTGATTAGATATTCTTCACCTCCAGAGCGGATCCCTAGCCTTCACGCAAACACCTAAGACCTACAATGCTCTCCAATTTGTATATCGCACAATAAAATTCTAGCCACTAAAGTTCGGCTTATGCTAGAGTGAAAATTCTCGGTAAAATACTTATACACTAGACATTGAAGCTAGATGCTAGGAGCGATTAATATACTATTAGCTGTCTGCTATCTGATCTATTATTGGGACTAATAGTGAGTAATTATCGGCTCTGATAGGATCATTTATGTCGTTTATGTGGTCTGCTGATTAGAGGGGGGTTTTTTGAGATGCTGGATAGTGCCTGATGCTCATGCTAGACATGTAGTCAAGTCAAGTTAGTATAACTTCCAGTAACTCATACCTCCCTCCCCATGAACCAACTTTAAGAGAAAGAGTTAATATCCATACAAAAGTATTCTATACATCAATCCAACGCTGCAAACACAAATCTGAAGATTACAGACAGAGACGAAGATGCAGACACAGATGCAGATACAGATGCGGATACAGATGCAAATAGAAGAAGATAACTAAGATGTAAACTAGAGGGAACGAAAAAGAGAATCCTTAATCTGAGATACCAATGAGTAGGAAGTTCACTGGGTGTTATCATGCTATCATGCTAGATATATGTTATCAACGAGTCAACGAGTTATCATCATCAAAGATTGGGGATTGGCATGAGCTGAGAGAGAAGGGGAGGAGGGTATATGTAACCATTGTAGTATTCATACTTCTCTAGATCTAAGGTATGGATGAGCGAGGAATAGATGATGAATGATAATCAGATGGATTTGCAATTATAACACCTACACATCCACATCAATATCCATATTCACATCCCTCGATTTTCCATCTTGCTCTTGGCACTTGCAGAGAGTTAGAGATTGGATTTAGGTATCTAGATATCTGGGTATGTAGTTAGTTCGCTAGCTGTGTGCGGATTTGAAGATATATATATAAACTCATATATACATATAAAACAACCCAACCTAACGAACCCGAGCAGACAAACAACACAATAGAGACTATGACGGATAATAACGACCCCCCTCCCCCTGACCACACAGCAAACAAGCAAACAAACAAATCATCCTCTCGAACCTCTCTAACCTCTCAACCCCCCCCCTCACAAGCAAAACTCCGAGAATTCCGTTACAGTAACATATCTAAACCATATCTAAACATAAGTGATATACCATACTATGTCCACGAGCAACCAATTTCAAAGCTGATGTCCTGTACTCAAGATGTGAGGAACTTTCGAAACGGAAATAGATGTGTACATATATATCGATACTCAGTAATTCCTGTTAGATTGGGGAGTATAATTACTAGATTTTCGATACGGAATAGAATAGAATAGAATAGAATATCTAGTAGAATAGCGAAGTCAAGGCTAACTTAGCCAGGAAGAGAAGATAGATAGATATCCAGATATGGTGCAATCTTCCCAGAATTTCTATCGGAAAGTCTACTAGATTAGAATATTCTGATTCCAGTAAAATGCTTTGCGAGATAATGAAACGAAATGAAGGAGTCTTGTAGAGGATAGAATCTAGCAAGTATATCAACTCTTCCGATCTTTGCAATAACGAAGATATGATATAGCATGACATCACATATAATACCCAGATAAGTAATTTATATAAAACAGAACAACAAAATACGATTGAACTTCTTCGATTTATTGAACTATCCATCCCAAACTTCACTCCACTAAACTGTAATTGTAAAGAAACTATCCTGGTATCTCTGAAATATGCACAAATTCATCTTCTTCTACCTTCTCAAACCCACATCATCTCCCCTCCTCTAAACCATCCTCTCACATCCCATCTAGCACCTGGCTACATTTCCCCCTCCCCAAAATCCAATCAACCTCCTCTACTCCCCTAAAACAAAACCGCACCAACCAATCCCACAACTCCCAACAATCCCGGAACAACCAAAGCTCCCGCACCACCTGTGGCCGTAGCCGCGCTCGCACCAGTAGTGCTTCCCGTCGCGCTAGCGCTCGATCCACTCGATCCAGTTGCGGTAGCGGTTCCGGTAGCTTTTGCTCCGCTTCCTGTTGCTGTTGCTGTTGCGCTTGAGGAGGCGGAGGCGGAGCCAGAGATAGATGCTGTGTTTGTGCCTGTGGCGGAGGCGGAGGAGGATGTGATGGCTGTTGGGTTTGTTCAGTATTGTACTTTTTGTTTCCCTTTTAATTATATTCCCTCTCATCTTTACTATTGATGAAAATCCCAAGCTGAGCCCACGGAACTTGTTTTCTTCCCTTTCTCTCCTGTCCTGTTCCCTTCCTTGCTGTAACTCTCAAAAACGAATGATAAAAAACTCACTGATATTAACCCCCGCACCCTCAAAACAAGTAGCTTGATAAGAGCTCACAGCCTCCTTATAATTATCCCCCGAACATTTATCTGTGATATTTCCCGCAACAGCATTCTCCAATGTTCCGCAAAGTGCCTTGAGATCGGAGGGATCGGATTGAACATTGATGGCTGCGAGGAGACATGCGGGAGGAGTGGCGGTTACGGAGAGCGCGTTGGAGAGGAAGAGGAGAGAGATAGTGAGGAGAGTTGGGGATTGCATTTTTGCGGTTGGTGGGAATGGTTGAGTGGATTGGATTGGAATGGAATGGAGATGAGGTTGGCTTTTATAATATCGTATTGATTCGATGTTTGAGAATGTAATTGCAATTGCGACTGTAGATTTAAAATAAAAGAATTTAATAACTAAAAGAATGTGTATGTAACCTTCACAATAGATCGATAAATAAAAGAGAGGACAGCGACACTACGCAACGAAATCAAAAGAATCAAATTCTTCTTAGAAAAGGTATCTATGTATGTAGGAAGCAAAGTTGTAAATGTTTCAAACCTCCAATTCGTAAAAGAAATGAAGGTCGCCAGAGATTCCTCCTGTTCTGATATGAATCTGCTGAATGGGGTATGGTGGGGCTTGGCCCTGCTTGGCGGGGAAGGATTGGAATTTGGGGGACATGCAACGCTAATTTTAGAGTTGGGCTTTAGGTGCTTTAGTGTCAGGTACCCGAGGTTGGGTTCGTTTTATAGGCTGTGATGGTGGAACTAATGGGGGGGGGGATTTTGGATTGATGGATTTTTGATGTAATGGGTGGTTTTTGGAGGAAGTTATTTCATGGATTGATGATTGTACTGTAGGTACTTGAGAAGAAGATGATAAGATGGATAAGAATCGTAGAATGAGTTACCTCGTATGAACTTCAAGTTGAAAAGGACCCAGATTTTAAAATTTGAGTTAACCTTAGAGTTTAAGTGAGTGGGGAGGTGATTTGAGACTGGAGAGGTGCACGTGAAATTTGAAATTTGAAATTTGATATAAACCCTTTTCTGCCGATGTAATGGTGGTCGGAAAATTCAATAAAAACATCTTGTATGTATTGTTTATTTCGATAATGCTGTTGATAAAATATATGTTATTTATTCATTTATGGTAGAACATTATAAAAAGAGAACTATTATTAAGACATCTCACGGCAATTCATCCTTCCTTCATCTCACACACATCTAAAAACCCCAATCCAACATACGATCCAGTCATATACATGAAGTTTTCCCATATTCCTATCCTAAGCATCAAGCCTCTTATGGGCGACTGCTATTTCCATCATATCATAAACAGAAAACTCAAGTTTTCCCCATTTTAACGTTATGCGTATGGTCAACCTATACCAAGAAGAAAAAGAAAAAGAAAAAGAAGAGGTGATGCTTTCATCCCCCATTGATTCACTTATTTTTCTAGTAAAGACATGGACATAGCACCTGCATAAGTGTTAGATTCAAGCGACGAATATGAATAATCATAAAAGAAAATACTAACCAGAAACCCCACCAAACATTCCAACTCCTTGTACAGCAGCATTTGGGAACGCAGCTTGTCCACAAAGACAACTACACGAGCACGTTCCATCAGCACCAACTGTTCCAGTCCCAGAAGCAATTGCCGCTGTAGCAACTGCAGCGGCAGCTGAAGCAACAGCACTTGAAGATGTTCCACTACTGGCCCCGCTAGCAGAGGATCCTCCTTGAATGGCACTCTGGGTTCCAGTACCATTTTGTGCAACAGCCATTGCTTTGAACTGTGCTTGAGTTTTATCGGCAGTGGGATTGATACTGAAAACCATTCCTGAACCGCAGTGGCCAGCTTGACGACAGTAAAACCCTGTACTCGTGTTAGTGTTATTCTTGATTAAATGATATCTGTGGCATACTAACATTGAGGAGTATCAACCATTACTTGCATAGCCATTGCTGGGGGTGGACTGATGGTATTATTAACATTTGGCACGAAACCACTATCCATTCCACCGGTAGCCAACTTTTCACAAGGTGTTGTGAAAGCTGATTGTGTGAGAGTGTGATTTGCCATTTCGAAATTGAATACGATCATATCCCCTATAGCAGCGTTGACCGTCTCAGGTGTATAAACCTTTCCAGCGGCGCCTCCCACTACAACGGTATGGGTTGCCTGTGCTGCTGCTGCCACTGTCGCTCCAGCTACTTGAGCGACAGTCTTCGTCTCGGTGACTGTTTTAGTTGCAGCTCCATTGCCATCGTTGGTCCAGATAATAATGATATCCTCACTCTTAGCTTGTACAATCGTGATCTCCTTCTTATTGACAACGAGCTCTGATGATCTCTCAGCGAATACCGGTGTAATTAATTCCCGCCCAGCCAAATTATGTTGAAGATCACTGGCAAATGCCAATGGTGCTGCACACAATGCTGCGATAACTGAGGATCTCATGATGAATATATTAGGATATAAGGACTGAATGCCGTATATATATAAGATGAATATGAAAGAATGATATGTAAGCCACGCTGCGGAGAAGAATTAAACTATCAAAGTTGTCTTGGCTCGTGTAATGATTGTGAGTTGACTTAAGTAATAAAGTAGCCAGTTGTCGAGGGCCTGCTTGTGATAGTAATTATAGAGAAAGTAGAGAAGGTGAATGAAAGTGTTCACAAGTTTATGAATGACAGAATGTCGAAAAACAATGCATCGGGTCTTGGGGAAGGCCTTGGTATAAATTCAATCATAGGAATTGCAATACTAGGACTCAAAGACAAAATGAAAAGCACTTGCTTCGAATATCCTTGGTCGAAACGACTCAATGAACGGAGGAGAAAAGCCTCCAGGATTTATCGTACCACTCGGAGACCTACTCGTCCGGATCTACTTCAATTGAACTGCCATAATAGAAGAAAAAACACTAATAAGACGCTTAATTCAAGGTTGTAAGCCAAAGATCCAACGTTTTAGAAACGAGGTTTGGATAAAGATGTGATGAAAACCCTTGTCATCGTGCCAAGTCTAAACACAAGATAATCATAGATCTTTCATCCCTGTATTTTAACGCCAAAGGTCACTGAAGATTGTATGCACAGGCTGTAGTATAGCCTATATTGAACTACAATCTTTGCCCCATGAGAATATTTTACCCCGGTCCAGCCCTAACATTTACTGTTTTGGCACCTCCTGTGGCGCGTGCCAGATTCGTCTCAGCTGTCATAATGGGACGAGGGGAGACTGGACAAACTTTAATGTTGAAATCCTTGAAAAGGCCAATGTCTCAAACGTTAGATTTGGAGATGAAAAGAAGGAGAAATTTTATCTGATAATTGATGGAAGCGCGGGAAAAGATTATGAATTGATGGAAGTTTCGTCACTGAAGTTTTTTGAGGTTGGATATTCTAGGGGGTGAGATGAAAGTGACCGTTTCATCACATGCCCACGTTCAGTAATGTTTTCCGTAGAATCCTATATAAAATGGACGCAGCGGTTTATTAACCCAGAGGTTGTCAATTTGAGGTGTTCATTATCGACAATATCCTAAAGACAGTACCAAGGGGTCATGAAGTCCCCCAGTTCCACATCTAATCATAAGCATAATCATGAACTCCTTGGGGGATATAATCGTGAGAAGAGTAAAGAAACTTAGGTCAAGGCGCAATGATGTAAGGTACCCGTTATCAATCATGAAACCATATAATACATGTCTCCTATACCTGCTGTAACATTGTTCTTCCATGAAGTACAAGCTAACATGAGATCATCCCTCATATGTTTTTGACGGATATGATATCTGCCACAACGGCACAACATGGCACAGCTCGGACTTCATCCCAATGCCAATCTTAATGATCCGGCTTGAATAAGATCAGATGGTTCAAACTATCCGTGTCACAGATAGTCGCAGTAGTGATAATAGTTCCCCTATAAAGGATTCATCCTATGCCTTATATTCATTATGTACCCTTACTTGGTTCTTGCTTTTGCTGTTGGCCTTCATACAATCCAGTATAGTAGCCAGCATAGTACCAAGACATCAATAAATTCTTAAGATTTTCATCGTGAACTGTATGAGAATTCCCCGTCAGCTTGGATCTTACGTATGCCATAAAAACGCTTGCACGTCTTACCTTGACCAATTAACTGTGGTGGTAGTATTGGAGCTTTTGAAGATGAAGAACCAGATTTGGTCGCTTTTGGTGCGGGTTTGTCATCAACCTAAAGATGCATAAGAATCAGTCAAGGTGTATATTGGTAGATCATTTTCAATGCTTACTTTTGGTTCGTTCGCTGTTTGGGTATGGTCATCGATTTGCTCAAACTCGCTTTGCATGACAACATTTTCTTCAAGCGGTTTGCCAACAACTTCTCCATTATCCTCATTCATCGCTCCTTCCCTACGAAAGGTTAGCAATGCCAAGATATTCGGGAGAAGACAAACTTGCAATTCATTACTTTGATTCTCGAACGCGTTCAACACATCCTCAACTTTCTCCCCCCGAGCATGTATACTATGATATTTCTATTTGGATATTAGCAAAGTTCACGTAATCGCGTTTGAATTCTTTACCTCATATTCTTGTAGAGATTCATTCCACGAGTCTACAAGTGTGGAGTCATCCCATACTTCTGCATGTGAGGCATTATTTTGTGACGCCATTTTGCAATACAATAGTAGTTGTGGTTGGAGAGTGAAAGAAATTGTGAAGTTGAAGGCAGCAGGATCTACACAGAATATTTCTTCTACCACAACATCACTTTGCTTCAGAATTGATTAATTGATCAGGAACTTTTCGATGGTCTTTGCGTTTTGCTCCTAGCTTAGAAATAGCATTTGTTACTTCGCAGTATTGATTTTTCGGCCTTTCGTGTTAAATCGTGACTTTCACGTGACTATATCAGCTAGGTTTGATAAAGTCCGCACTTTGATCTCTTCCGTTAATTGCTCATAGTTTGAACTTTAGATACGAGAGAATAGTCGGTAGCAAAACTGAGTTCTTGCAGATATGCAACAAAAAATGATTGGATAAAACATGTGAAATAGGAGTGAATCCTGATTTCAATGAGATAGGTACCTAGATAGGTATGTTAATTCACTTTAAGCCAAGTCTACACTCATCTATGGATCTTGGCTTCGGTTAGTGTCGTTTCTAGTCCCGTATCCTAAGTCTCTTCATATACGAAGCTCAAGCCGCAGATATTCTAACAAACTTTCGGTGTGATTGAAAACATTTAACTATTATATGTTGAGTAAGCTTGACCCAAGATATATAATGTCCTAACTTGATGAAGATATACAAAATAATAACTACTTCTTGTCAAGATGTACACACATAACTCGCTAATTCACAGCCATAATACTTCATATTTAATATCCACCCCCCTAATCTCGCCTCCACAAACCCCCTCCTTACCCCCACAAAACATTCCCTCCCTCTAGCTCCCCTTATTGATATTCTCTGCCATAAACCCAACATTCTTAATGATCCCCCGGCTTCACAGACAATAGCTATAAAATCCATTTCGAAGCCAATCACCTCAACCACATCCCGCCTGTCAAAATTCTTCTCCCTCTCCTCTTCGCTTCCTAACTTTCCTCTACACCGACTCCATATGTATAACAACAACATCATTTAATATTTTTCAACTCCATGCTCACGGAAAAATCGATCTCTCTATTCTAACATTACCCCAGGAAAAAATCAAATACCAAAGTTTAGTTCACCTTTTGAGGCCGGTCTCGTTGTTTTCAAACGATTTAGCGACTATCATGTACAAATCATTACCAGCGAAATGATGTCCAGATATAATGAACATAGCTGTGTATCTAGTTGTTATGAATAAGAAATTGTCGTCTGATTAGATAAATTACGTGGATGGAGAGAAGTGAAGATACTGAAGGGTGGTAGGTATTATGAGTGGGTCAAGGTAAATGAGGGGAGAACTGCGGAGTCGATGAATGAGGGATTGGGACATGACGTGTTGGAACTTGCGAAGATTGCTTTGGAGAATTTTGGTGATTGATGATAGACTAGGTTGTGATCACTGAAAGAAGGAACAATGCTCGCTTTGCAAATATTAATAAGATTTGATAAAATCGACATCAAATTGATGACTTATCATTGAACGTTAGCCATCCATCCATGATATGCACAACGCCGTGTGAATCACCGCCATTGTGTCACAACGCCATGCCAACCAAGCACATACCTACATACGCCAAAGCCATGCATAGAATTACCACCAAGTGGATAGACTAAATAGTTAGTAGAGACGACCTAGTAAAATCTCCCAGGATATGCAACGTGTATAATCCTATAACTCCGCAACCGGTTGAAAGTGGAACGCCTAAATCAATGCACGCGAGCAGATGCGAGTTTTAACGAGCTTCGGAATAATCATTCAAAGCAACGCAAACGAGTCCTATAGTAGATATTGAGTCAGAAGGGGCACTATGGGGGTATGTTTGAAATAATGTAGATGTACCGCGATGATGACCATTGTATTGTCTGATTACTGACTGACTATGCAACTCCCAAAGACGAGCATAGTGATCTGAACAGGCAGTAACAAGGTAAGCCGAATCGGCACTAAAAGCGCAATCCCAGACCCATCTTTGATGACCGGTCAAAGTTGATTCAAGATTGAATGCTCTTGCTTCTGTTTGAGGCTGGTTTGGATTAGGAGCTAGGGCAGTAAAGTCTACCTCCCAAATTTTGGCCGTATGGTCGGCACTACATGTTGCGAGTTTCTTCACATCTGGAGAGAGAAGAACTCTAGTGATGTACTGGTTGTGAGCTTTGAAGTGAGTAATCGGCATAAGCTGTGTCTTTTCGCGGAATTGAAGAAGCTGCCAAACGTAGACGCTGCCCTGAACAGGAGTTAATACAAGTCTGATGCATCTTGCGCGCATGCTCTTACCGAGTTAGTACCAGCACACAAGGTTGATCCATCAGTTGCGACAGTGACGCTGGAAACAGGTACGTCTTCCTCTGGAATAAGTTGATGGGAGCAGTTATTTTCTGCAAGATCCCAAATACGAACACTACCACCGCGATCACAACTAATGATTTCACCTTGATTTGGATGAATCACTACATCATTAACTGGGCAGCCATGACTATAACTTCTTTGGACGGTACCACTCCGAGTCTCCCAGATCTTGACTGTGCCATCCTCAGAGCTTGTAACCATCCATTTTCCTTCGCAATGGAACGCGACGCCTGTAATATTTCCTGTATGTCCCTCGAATGTGAGAAGCGGATTTGGATTGGTTGACTTAATGTCATAAAGTTTGACAGTATGATGGCCAGCCGCAGCTAAGAAACGCTTATCTGGGGATATACATAATCGATTGACTTGAGAATCAGGGTGTTGAATTGTTCGAGAACAGATACCAGAGAGGGCCTCCCAAAATCTGAGAATTGTAGAATATCAGTAACCCATGTCGTTGTAAATCATACATAAGACTAAGTGTAATTCGTACCTGATTGTATGATCGTAGCCAGCTGTAACAAGAACGCAAAGAATGTTAACAGGGTCTTCTTGTCCGTGAACGAGAATGGGCTGATATGCCATTTGAGGTCTGCAATGGAACTTGACCACGAAAGAAAGAAGAGACGATGCAAATGAAGTGGAAAATAAACTTCACCCCAAGTGATGGTAAAGCAACCAATTCGTCTGAAGATTGTAGTAGGCTGATGGGGGAAAAATGTTACTTACCAGTACACAGAATAACGGACATTGTCTATTCCTTCCCAATACAAATTGAATGAATTAACAAAAAATGACCAAGAAAGGCAAGAAGTGTGAATAGTGGTTATGAATTGGCAATTGCACCTTCCCGGTAGAGTGGGTTGTAGAGAAATATATATATAAAGTTCTGAAGATGTTAAACCACCATATTGATAGTGATGGTTAGGAGCTCCTTCTGCTGGATACTAATCGACCGCCTTCTACATTGAGTTGGTCGGAACTAATTATTCCGAGAAAATACCATTTAACTAGCCTTGCAGCTGTGATAGCCTTGTCTGAGCTTGCCTTGAGCTTACATACAAAAAGGGTACTAGGTAAAATTCTCCACCAAAAAAAGCTCGAGCCAACTAAAAATCAGTCTCACGTGATAATTTGACCAGAACTTTTTGAAGTGGAAAGTCAGCTTCTCACCTAGCAATCATTGTGTTCACTTTCATACATTCATATATGAGAGATATTTCCCACAAATAATCTCCCAAAAGTTTTCTCAATTATACAACTTCAAACTCTACAAAGCTAGACTTCATCAAATGCCCTTTTTATGCCTTAAGAAGAAGTATAGCTGAGTAAACTTTGAAGTTGTGAGATTGAAATATCTCTAGGCTACCAAGCCAAACATACATTTGTACAAACTACCCAACTGGGTCCTTGGATTCAACACGAGTTACTATCACGAGCCATTGTCGACAAAGTTTTGTCTTCAAAATCTGTTCATTGAGATTGCTTGCGATCAATCGTTCAGAGGCACAGTGTCAGAAGCATTTCTGTTCAAGCGATCGTAATCTTGTGGTGGAATATATCATTGTGACTCAAGGCAGTTATTAGAAGGATTACATCGAAGAGACCTCAAGATATCTCAAGATGGAGAACACATCTGAAACGGGTGTGGTTCAGAATAACTTTGGTAGAATCGGAGGTAATTATGCTCCTGAAAATTCTCATGTTCCCTCTCAAAACAACCTCATTGGACTTACACCTCCTTCCTTTGAGCAGTACAATGACCAGAACTCACTTGGCTTCCAAGATGATTATTCATTATGGGGCTCTTTCTCTATGGAAGAGAATAACCTCCAGAATAACTCATTGGACGAATATTCTCTTTGGAACGAAACGGGAAATCTCGATGATCTTTACAACAGCGGTCCGAAATGTCCTGACGATTATGTCGAACCACCCGTAGCCAAGAGAAGAAAGTTCAACTCAGACTCAACTACTAAGTCTTCATCTTTTGATTCAGCTACTCAAGAAGTTGCTAGTCCAATCACTGAGGCCTTGTCCGTTTTCTCTCAACAGGCCATGCCAATTCGAAAGACAACAGAATCAACCTCACCGTCAAATACCCCTAAGGCCACAAGTGAAGTATTTCAGCAAGCAATTGGACAAGGATCACTTCTCTCCCAAGTATCTTCATCTGGATTGCAAAATTCCTCTAACAAGGATGGCCCCACCACATCTCTCAATGGTCAGGCCACAGATATCCCAATGGAACCGGCGACCAATTCGGCTTACTCTGCTAGCAATCACAGTCACGTTTCGCAACCAATCACAAGCACAAGTGGCACTACACCAGAAATTGTTCAAACCCCTTCTGCAACTCATATACTGTCTATTCCGGAATCTCACCAAATAGTTCAGCAGCAACCTTGTGGAGTTACTGGCGTTCCATTAGGACCCACCTTTATACGAAGCCCCCAAAGATCACAAATGCGAGTTGCATCGGATAGCTATGGTCATCAAGTTTTCCCAAATCAACCGCATACTCAGAGAAGACCATTTACTGCATTTCCTCCACAAACCCTTGGTTTTGCTCCATTTCGACGTTCGTTCAATCAACAAGCTACATCGGGCTCACGAGACCCAATTCAAGCTACACAGCAACCTACGGAGCAAGGTACAAGACTCTTTCTGCCATCTAGGCCAACAAGCTCCGATACCACTGCCCAGAAGTCCTTGCCACAAAGTTTAGATAGGAGCTCTATTCCACCTCAGCTTAGGGAAGTTATGGAAAAGTTTGAAAACAAGATTAGGATGGACTCTGATCTCAGAAACGCTTTTAACATCGTTTTTCCCTGTAAGTTCGCCAATCATTCACCTATTGTTGAACATTCGCTAATATATATATATAACAGCACGAAGTATGGAAGTTGAAGAATTGAAGCAAAAGATCATAAACGAAAGACAACAAGCCTCTCAAAGAGAAAGCGCTTTAAAGAACATGCTCACTGAGCTTCAAGATAATGCCACCGCTCAAGAAGCCTTGCAAACAAGAGCAATGGGTCTTCTCACACAACTCAGAGCAAATCCTCAACACGATCGATCGTGGGTGTGTAGGAATTTCAACAAGGAACATGGTCAACCCTGTAACAATGTCCAGAAGGAATTCTATCTGACAAAAAAAGTTTGGAAAAGACGCGAAAGATGCTCTAAATGCAAAGCCAAGGTTCATGAGCTGAATCGACAATATCTTAATGATGATACAGCCGTTGCATCATGGAACTTTGAACAACTTGGTCCTTTCGGTCCCGCTTTCCCCGCCCCGCCAGAATTTCAACGTCCTGAGCCTTTGGAGCATACGAGGAATATGTCCAACAAGACAGAAAAGAATCCAACCATCTGGGTTGATTCTGCCCGTCGTCAGTCACTGCCTACTCTTCCTGTTGATGATAAAGATGTTCAACAAAGTACAGAATCCAGATGGGCTTCATTACCACCACCTACTAAGAAGACTCGAGATCATACGCCATTGAATTATTCCAAGGCAACCCAAAATGCCTTGAGAGCGGCACTTGGAACACAGCCCAAGGCATGGATGGAACCACCAAAGCATATTGAGACTATTGTTTTGGATGATGAAAGTGATCAGGACGACGAGACAGATCAATCACAAGAAAGTTCCCATGAGACACCAGCAGTTGAGCAAGAAACTGGCGTTAAAAACACTATGGATGATGATTTTGATGCTGAGTTTGAAGCAGAATTGGAGGCTGACCTCACTACTGCTCTCGAGACGGAAGTTGCATAGGAGGTACGGAATACTTGATTTACAATAATAATGCTCGACGGATCTGCAATCTGTACTTATGAGCATGGTCTTCACCTAGTTGTTTGGCAGCGTTGGGTCAGCACGTTTGATTACTACAGTCATCCAAGAATCGGCTTTGTCACTTTGCCTTCCTTGATCCTTAACATCAAGATGCACGACGAAGAGGGGCCTTCGGCAAGTGTGGGCCATGAGCTTTATGTCACTTTTTTCTGACGAATCCTTTCACGGAGAGAATCAGATTAGAGGCTGTACCTTCTTCTACTTGAGCCTGAGCTATTATATGGTGTGTTAGAGGCGGAATCACGGCGACGAATCTGGCCCTTTTTTGTCATTCTTGTATTTTTCTTTGGCGTTTCTTCAATGTATTAAAAGGTGCTCAGCCCATTAGAGGAAAACGACTCTTCTTTTGAGGGAAGATTCATTGCTATTATTTGAGTTTTCTTTCAGTGCACATTATTCTCAATAGATTAGAGAAGATGCGCTACGTCATGATACCACTATAGATATGGAAATTACTTTGTAGTTGTTCATTACACAGCGCGTAGTGAGCATTATATAAGTTGTGCGGTGGGCTTGGGTTCTAGCTTTGGTTTGGGCTTCTGGCTTGAATTTAAGGGATACGGTCAAATACCTGGAGAAGGGGAATCAAAACAAATAGGAGAATAATGATAAATACCTACTAAGAATGTGTTTTTTATGCAATTGCAATTATGTGAGATGAGCAGGTGATCATGACGAGAGGGATGTGAAGTAAATGAGACTCGGGGAATGAAATGAGAGTTATTACTTGTTTGCTTCCATTAGGTAGGTACTCGAGGTTCTTTCCATTTCGTCCGTGTCTCGATAATTGTTTTGGCTGGCTGGCTGGATTCAGTGGGTTGGTTGGGTTGGGGTGAGTGTGTGTTTTTTGATTTCCAATGTCGATTGCGATGTCAGTATCGATGTCGATATATCTACTCGAGTGATCTATCTAGATTCTGTATTAGAGAATGCCATGTACCTGGATAGATAGGTAAATAGATATGTATCTGTGCGAGACTGAAAGTATCTCATCTTATCTCATCTAAATCACCTATAGTATTCCAGATTCTAACGTTTACATTTTTCTGCTTGGGGTTGTTCTTGTTCTTGTGTTAATGGTTTGGTTTAGGTATTCTGATTGGGTTCAGGTAGGTATTTGTATCTACCTGTAAGTATCTCATGCCTCTCATGATTCTCATCAAAACATAATCCCGCCAATCCTGTTCATATCTATCCATGTACCTTTGATACTCAACCCCTAACCCCTTTCCCACCTCCCCGCTTCCAACCTTCAACCACCCAGTAGATAGATCACTCACTATTTGAATCGAGAGGGAGCTTTTGAGTATTGAATAAATATACCCAAATACCCAAATATATCATATATATCACATACACATACAGTACATAACCCCCTTCTCCCTCCCTGAAGAAGAAAGAACCAAACACCAAATACCAAATACCTAAATACATACCTACATACCTACCTATCGACCCCTCCCCCTCAACAATCCCGCAGAACACCAAAATATACTCATACAACAGTACTAAACATACCTACCTATCTATCTACCTACACTTCAAACTAACAAAAACCTCCCGATTTCGATCCCCATTCCCCCACCCAATTTCTCCCCTTCGAAACTAATTCTCAATTGTTAACTCGGTCAGTATATTCTATATTTAATTCATCAGATCTATTGTCTCCATTTCAACCCTGTCAATCCAGCAAATCCATTATATCGTTGATGATATGATATAACTCTCTATACCAGACCAGTGCTCTCTTGATACGTGTGAGATGTTGTGCATGATTATACATTTTTATCCAGGTGCGTCGGTAGGTAGGTAGGCGTGTCTGTCCGTGGTCAAGGGATGAAATTTTAATGTCATATCTGGTACCTATCTTAAGTAAGGGGGATGAATGGAATAGAATGAGGAGCGGTGCGGTGCGTATATCATGTCATAAGTATGAGGGACGAGTATCAGATGAGTAAAGTCATTGATTCCTCTCTCATCTCTTCTTCTGTCATGCATATAAAGGAAGAAAGAAAACTCTCATCTTGTCTCATCTAGAACTACAAATATATTTTATTTGATACCATCTCACATTCTCATAGAATAACATCTCCTCTCTTCACTCTCAAGCCTCAGCAACCACAATCCATTACACAGAAAAGATGAGAAAGGTAGGTAGTTTAAATAGTATGTAGGTATCCCATTTCGAACGAGAAGATTGTAGTCATGAATTTAATTAAAAAGTACCTTTCATCCCATTCCTTCCAAACCATCCCTCAAATGCTAAGTTAAAAAAAAAACACCATCGTTATGTGATTGGCATCACTCAATCCATATGAATTATTTTGTACCCATTTCCATTCCCACTCCACTAAAAATCTCCTTTCGTTTCATTTCCAGATTTCGATATCTTCCAGTTATTGCAAAGGATTCGACGCGCAGTCATGAATTATAGATTATTTATCCGTCGGAAGATACTAGGTATATCTTCACATCCATGAACTATGCGAGGAAATAAATGCAAAGTGGAGATTCTTGTTTCTTTC
The DNA here is from genome assembly GCA_004786275.1 of Botryotinia convoluta. NCBI lineage: Eukaryota > Fungi > Ascomycota > Leotiomycetes > Helotiales > Sclerotiniaceae > Botryotinia > Botryotinia convoluta. The sequence goes on along the minus strand of PQXN01000026.1, from coordinate 83,274 downwards.
AAATGGAGATCTTACAAAATGTAAGCAGCAACACCGAGGAGACCAGCAAGGCTGGCACCAGAGAGTGCAATGGCGCGGTTTCCGTTGTTGGAAACAACGATTGGTGCAGTGGTGGAAGCAGATGGGCTGGATCCGGCTGGGGCAGAGGTGGTACCGACGGATCCCTTGCTGGTGGTAACGCCACCGGTTGCTGCTGGTGCAGTGTTGTTACCCCAGGCTGGGGCAGAGCTGATGGCAGCAGAGCTAACTGGGGCAGTTGGGGCGGCAGTGCTAGAAGATGTTAGAATTGCGAAGATTTCATTTTCTGTGCAATGCAAATACATACCAGGTGTTGCAGATGACGGAAGAGGTGGTGTAAACTGGCTTGGAGATTGTACATGGGCAGTTGGTGATGGTGACAGTCTCACTCTGTGAATCGCATTAGTATTTTGTGATATAGTAACTCAATCTTGAAACGAAGAGTGGTAGATCGCGTGGCTTGATTCTTATGAATTGACCGCGCAAAACTACCATGTATTCATGTTTCGGATGGGAAAAAGTACCTCGGTGGCAGTGTAAGTTACACCATTGAAGGAGAAACTGGTTGCAGCTGGGCAAACGGTGACGAAGGAAGTAACAACATCAGTAACCCAGACAGCGGCGATACTGGAGTTTCCGTGGGCTGAAGCGGAGACTGCGAGAGCAGAGATCATGGCGACGGTTGAGAATTGCATCTTGAAAGATTTAGATTGATATTATGAACTAAGTAATTTGGTAGGAGGTAGAATTGTTGATGATGGTTGGAATATTTGAGATTTGGATTTGTTTACAAGAAACGAATGTAAGTGACCAAAAGTCGGGTATGGGGTATTATTGCGATGGAAAGGTGAAAAAGTGAATGTGATGTGAGGTGTATTTGGAGTGAATGAGGTAAGTAAGTGAAGAAAGAAGTGAGAGAAGGAGAGAGATTATAATGAGGATCTTATATCGTTAAGTGGATCATTACCAAGCCAGAACCATGTAACTTTATTATACTATGTACCTAGGTATGCACCTTTAAATTCGACGAGAGGAAAGAAGTGGGAAAGGATTTTACAAGGACGGAAAATGATCTATCCATTTTGAGAATCAATGGAGAATCATTTGAGAATCATTTGAGAACTTTATCACCTTTTATCAACTTTATCCGTGGACTAATTCCACATGGAGTTTAGATGTCATCCGAACGATGCAGGTACACACAAAACATGACTGGATCAATGCCAAAATTAATTTACGGAGAAGGACGAATGAGAATATATGTTGTCGATCATCATTGGTTCCCATAGATCAGCCAAACACTTGTATGTACAGTAAGTAGAATTATGGAAAAAATGGAATGAAATGTTTAGTCTTGGTAACACTTGGTAACACTTAGTAACACTTGGTTAACTGGGCAAAAGAGGGACGATTTGATAAAGAGTGGTGTTGTCTATTTGTGAAAGGAGAAGGGGAAGGAGAGGAAGAAGTAAGAGAAGAAGAAGATTTAATATCACTGTCTAAAACGGTAGAAGAAGGTTGTCTATCCGTCTGTCATTCTTCATTTGATTATATTCACAAGCATTTTCCTTGATGACTTTACCTACTTTGCCTACTATACATGATTTAATCATATCTAGATAATCTCATGATCAAGAAGTAATATCATTAATATCATTAATATCTTCTACTTCTCTTATTTTCTCATCTTCCTATGAATTATATAATCAATTGGTTCACAACTCATCAATCATCATTCATCATAAAGATATCCATATCTAATTCTCCTTTCCTTTCCTTTCCTTTCCTTTCCTTTCCCAGTAGTGATGTGATGTGATGTGGTTTGCTTACCTACTAGATCCCCTACAAGTTCTTCGGTCTTGCAGTAGCGTCAGGGGTAAACTTACTTACTAGTAGTAGACTATACTACAACCACTTCTACCGCCAACTAATAAGAATACTAACAACTACCAGACGACTAAGATAAGCCAGATCAATATCAGAAAAGGTTAAGAAAAGTTTCATCATGATGCGAGAATCAAACAAAAAGAATAGAATCCCCAGATAGAGTAGAAATTCATTCCTTATTACATAGATGCTCGTTGGTTACCGCTCAATCGCTCAATCGCTCACGCATCAACTCATCTCCACTCACCAAGAAATCAATATTCCAAACTTTATTATTGAAGTGGATCGAACAAGACTCAGTTCTTTTGCCTCTCATCTTCATTACGAGGTAATGTACTCCGTATACGAAGTACAATAACAATAATACTTGGCCAAATTCTCTTGGTTCTTTTAATTTACCCAGCTCCAGCTATCTTACACGACAACATTTGTTTTCTTTTGCAGCAAAAAAAAACAACAACCACAACAACAACGAGGTTCTCCCGCATTAACCTTGCATTAACATTAATATCACTATATCACTCTCCCTATCATATCAATTTGCCTTTCCCCACCAATGACTTTTCATAACCGTTACATCACAAATGCCAGCAATTCATATCCTGGATCCCACAGATCACAAAGAAAATCCGGGGTGATGGTGGAAACCGAGCGGTAAGGAACTGGTTGGCTGGCTGGCTGGCTGGCTGACTGGCTGATAAGTGTAATTGTTTCTTTCCATCAACCATTCCACGAGAGGGGTAACTTTCATCTTTCTTCATGAATTCCAAGTTCACATCCAAGTTTACAATTCAACTCCAGACACTTCTTCCAATCCCAATCCCAATCCTAATTATCAATCAGAAATTACATTGTATTAATTGCAATTAGACATTGGAATTTCTCTTCAAAAATCTTCCGAGACACAAATGATAGAATATCTTTTCCTGTTGGATATCGACCAATGTATCATTTGTTGTACCTGCATACGACAATCATGCATGATTAGTTGCTGCGGGGAAGGATCTCTTACTGGGAAGATTCTCTTACTACTGTAGGGAAAAATCTCTCATGCAGTCAAACAAAGATTTCAAGGATCTTATTCCTTTGGAAAAGAAGAAAATCCATGGCACACTCCGAATGGAGTGTGCCAAAGAAGAATCCATGATGTTCAAGTGACATGACAATTCGCACAATTGCGAAAAGACTTCGGAGTGTACAAACCGAAATCAATTATTCCTGATTTAGTTTACTCCCCGCTGATGCAACAAATCATTTCATTTTCCGACGGGTACGTACTTGATTCTTTGAGATGCTCGTCTTGGTATCCCGTTTCAGCTGCCTCCCGAGAAGAGATGCCATATTATGTTCAGGATGGATAATAGTGAAAGTTTTGCCACTGCAGCGTTGTACAAGATCGACGCGTTGAGAGCAAGGGGTATTTCGGCATACGCGGGACAATAGGTCCAGATCTTTTGGTGTTTTTTCTACTGTTATTATGTTTTGCCTTGTCTGATTGATTGAATAGAAGTACATCTAGAGCAAGTGCTTTCCTGATTGCCATGCTGAGGTGTCTATTTCACATGCAGGTACGTATAATATGACTGGCTCATTTAGATGTTCAAATATGTTTATCTGCTTGTTCTTGATATTCTTGACATCATTAGCACTCATTTCCTTTTTACGAATGATCAGTCTTAATCAATCTCCTTTCCAATCGTCCAATCTCCGTTTGATGCACAACATATCCCGTTTGTTATTCTGAAAAGGTACCTTCTGTGTTATGATGGATTGTTAAGGAAGCAGAAGATCTGCGAACAATATACAGCCAAGTCGGAAAATCAAAAACTATCGAATCATATCACAAATTCACGAATGACTCAATCTTTGTGGAAATGAAATTGAACTATAGATCTCTGAAGGTCTCTTCATTTATTACTCTGCCTTTACGAATTTACACCGCGATCTTGCAACAAGACAGCACAGTAAAGCACAGCATAAGATAGCATAGCAACAAATGACTTCATCATTATTGTTTCCTCTGTAGACCTGGCCATTCTTTTAGATTATGCTCTGCTTTTGCTTGAGTTCCCCAGTCATCACTGTCAATAAACTTGTCCAATTGTAAACAAACTACTTTGACCAGTTTTTTAACAATTGTTTATTACTAACAAATCATTCTCAATCAACTTTCAACATGTCATAATGTAAGCCCTCTTCAATTTATAACATACATTCGATCAATCATCCCATTAGCAAAAATATAGAAGCCAACCATGATTCAAACACAACAAAATTATTCTACCATAAGTCACGTGGGCGGTGAGAGTTGTTCAAATTGCGTTTTGTTGCACATCTGAAAAATTGTTCGGTCTTCACTCCTCCATCCTTCCTTTTCGAATCCAAAATTTGAAGAATTCCATCGACTGGGAATAAGGATGGCCTTTGGTTTTATTTCCAGGGTGGTGTTTTTTTGTTTTTTTGGAAGTTGTGGTTGACCAATCATCGCTATTGGTGATCCTTGAGAAAAGTAGTCGGCTCGGTGTACAGACTGAGAATTTAATTGATTTATTAATTGATTTACAACTTCATTTGTTTCATTGTTTAATTAGTAGGTTTCAATTTTCATCAATCAGAACTGTTTTTCTTTTTCGAATAATAAATAACCTAACCTTATAGCTACAGAAGAAGATACTCCATAATCAACTCATCTCTTCCTCCTCTCTCTCTTAAAAATAGCAGTAACTCTCTGATTCCCTCCTCGTTTGTCTCGTCTCCGTCTCCGTATGCATCGGTGAATTGTTCGTGGGTTGGGAAGGAGGGGTGGAGGGTTGTGAGATTTATTTCGCGGGTTTGGGTTTGGGTTTGGGGAGTGGCTTCTTCCTTATTTTGTTCATCCCCCGCAAGTGAACCATCAGCTCCGTTAACCAAGCGCCCTCCATCCCCATCCTCAGGAGTCTGAGGATGGAAACGCGATCTTCTTGGTGAGCCGGCGATAGGACACATACGAGTTGTTCTTTCGACATATTCGGCAGGGATGATAGGTTCTGGTTTCCAGTGGATGTAGAGGTTGATGGGATTGCATTCTTTGTGTTTTGGGAGTCGGGAGAGAGTATCGAGGGGAGTTCTTGGTTGTGTGGGAGGAAGTGAGGAATTGGTGGGGTTGGATGGGTTGGTGGGTTCTTGGGGTTGTGGGTTGTGTTCATCTACCTCGTCCTCGATTTCTCCAACATCCTCATTTCCCTCCCCAACATTCTCAATCTGTCGTGTTTGTCGACTCGCCCTCATTTCCTCATTTTCCTGATTCTCTCCCACATACTCTCTCGCTCGCAACCCTCCAACTATCTGCTCTCTTTCTAATCTCTCCCTAGCCTGCCTTGAGATCCTCGCAGTTTCAGGTCTCTCGGGCTCTCTATCAACCGGATCCTCATAAATCTGGAAATCCCACCTCCTCTTCCGATCTTTCCTATCTCTCAATCCCTTGCTCTTGTTCCGACCATATATCTCTAGAGCTCCACCGCGGAAGTTGGATATTTTTTCACGTCTCATTGCGGACCCTAGGCCTACGCCTCCTACTCCACTCCCCCAAATTCCTGGTGGGCCATGTGTGAGGGTATCTCTCCCAATCCCATCACCTATTCCTCCTTCTTCCCTATCTTCACTCCCTATCTCATCTCATCCGTTAGCCAAACCCCCCAACCCTTAAACCCAAAAAAAAATCAAGAATTTCAACATACCTTCCATCCATTCCATCCATTCAACATGTTTCTGCGCCTCATCTCTTTGCGACAAAAGAACCTTTTCGATAGAAATAATTACCCTCGCTAACAGAAAATCATAACTAGCATCGACCAGTTCCTCGGGAGTAAGAGTGATGGATCCGCAGTCGAGGAGTGGAGTTTTGGTTTCGTGGGTGGCGAATGCGAGGAGGGGGATAGTGAGGGAGAGGGCTTGTTGTGGGGTTTGTGGGATTTGTGAATTTTGTAGAGGTTCTGTGGAAGGCTCTTTTGGGGGGTTTGGTTTGTTTGACTCGTTTGACTCGTTTGAAGATGTGTGTGAGTGTGAGTGTGATGTTGATTTTGATACTATTTTCAAGGATGCGAGAGAAAGGGAAGTTGGAGGAGAAGGAGAATGGGCAGATTGGAGAGAATGGGAAAGAGAAACTGCAAGGAGAGATGAAGAAGAGGATGATGGAGAGATTGGTGATGGTGAATCAGATACAGAAGGGATGGAGATTTGGGGGAGGGAGTCTGATTCGATGATTTGCTTGTTGAGCTCGTTGGGTTCGTTGGGTTCGGACATTGTGGATGGAGATGATGAGGATGATGAGGATGGATTGGATTGGATTTAGATGATGATTTCTGTTTTTTTTTTTGAGGGGGGCGGAGGATACAGATTATGGTAGAGGGAATGGAGATGGTGGGAGGAGAGGGAAAGAGATTAATGTGGAGAGATTGGATTGGATTGGATAGGAGAGTAAGAGAGTAAGTACTTACTTATATAATGATATTATATAACACGAATGATGAGAAGAGAAAGAGAAAGAGGAAGTTTTACAGATGGATAGGTCATGGGGTATAATAGAAACATTCTGAGATTTGTGAGGAGAAGGTCATGAGGTCAGAAGATCTTAGTGTTGATCTTGATGTCAATCTGTGGAGTAAGTTGTGAGGGAAATTGTGAGTAGGGAGGGAACTGTGAGGTATTTCTTACACCCAAAGTTTCGTTTCATATAATCTATCTCCACATCTATTCAAAATCTTCAGACTCTCGTTAAAGAATCTAGAAGTCTTTGGATTCTAGATTAAATCAAGTGTTCAATCAGCATCAAACATACAAGCTAATTTTGTCTTGTGGAAGAAAGTTGATTCATTCCTATGATGTATATGCTGTATAAAGCTTTTGTTTTATGATTTTATTTCATACATTTCTTACACCTTCTTACACATTCTTCCATCTTCCTTCCTTCTATTCGAAAATCAAGATGAAAATGTGAAAGAAAGTTGTTTGTGGAGAATCACTGGAATCACTGCACTGAAAATATAAAGCAATATGTGTTTCGCTTTCTGCACTGCATTGCACAGAAGCGAAGAGCAAGGAATGGCTGGGAAAGATTCTTGAGAAAAGATGAATAGATGGAAAGAGAGAACAAAGGGGATGAGGAATAGGGGATAGGGATGAAATGTTTGATATTTAGATATTTATATCTGCTTTTTCCTTTAGGAGAGGAAGAAGGGAGAAGAAATTGAGGAGTTAAAGGAAGTGAGAAGTTTGGATTGGATAAGATTTCTGAAGGTTGGATTTTGTGTTGATTTCTTGATACAAACTTCCTACCACTAAGCTTTCTTCTCATACTGAATAAGTTGAAGTTAACAAAACCCAGCAAACATCAAAGATCACTCAAATCCAGGATTTCAAACCCTAACTTAAGATTACGACACAGTCACTGAGCTAAGATGTATTTCCCCTTTTCATCGAAACGAAATTTGTGGTTTCGGTCCCGCAAACCACGATGCATATGGAGGAAATCTAAGAGGGATTTGAGGATCGGATCGCGAGTTGATAGATTTAAAATCTTCTTTCCAATTTCCCGAGGGAGAAAGGGTCCTAATGAGACTTGCCAGAGGGAAAAGGGATTTAATATCAGAAGACGCTTGCGATTTCGAACACGTTTTCCATCTCGATTTCAATTTCGATCACGAAAACTCAAATCCTCGCCCCAAACCTCCGCTCGTCGATGCCATTTTCCAAAGTTCAAATCGAAGACTAGATGTCCTTTCAACCTTAAGCTCAAACTCAAATGTAGAGAACGAAAACGAAGACACGAGATGGTTATTTCTGCTCCGATTATGAATACGCATCATCCTGCACACATCGATGATTCGGTAAATGTAAGTAATCTAGATCTTACTTTTTACCTGAATATTCTGTTAACAGTGTGATAGACACCACTAATTGTGCCAAAGCAACAAGTTATCCCCGGGTACCAGTATCCTTTTTCTCTCGCTCCGGACAAATTTCCAGAGGTGTTTTATAGACTTCATCGTTCTGAGAATTGGACGGACACACACTCTCTCCCTCCCACCACTTCCATCCCCTCTAAACCCTACAACCCCCCCGAACACGGCTGGTCCGCAAAGGATACACAGACCCCTCTCCCCTCCTCCCCAAGAGAAATCCTCACCCTAGTACGAAATCATTTCTCCGAGAAAAGCTCTTATGCATCCACACCCTCGAACTCAATCTTCGTCCCGGGAGTTTGGAGAGCAGGAAAGAGTTCACAGGTTAGTCTGTGGGATAACAAAGAGGATGCGAGGGAGGAGGGGAGGAGAATCGGAGGAGTAGAGATTTTTGAGGTGGGAGGGGAGGTGTTGAGGGAGGGGGGGAGTGTGATGTTTTGTGTGGAAGAGTTGTTGGGGAGGAGTAGTGCGTTATGTTGGGTTACGAGGGGGAGGTATGGGAGGGTGGGTTCGGGGAGGAAGGGGAAGAAAAAGGGGAGAGGATGGGGAAGAGGATGGGGGAGAGGAGGGAGGAGAGAGGGAGAGGGGTTGAGGGGGAAGGCGTATTTGGTTGTGGGGGTTATTCCTGGTGAGTTTTTTTTATCTTTTTTATTTTTTCTGCATGCGTGTATACGTGCGTGTCTCTGTTTGTAGAAATGGAAAATGGAAAATAGAATGAATGATGCAGAGGGAAATATTAACTTTACAGGTACACATAATCTTCCGCATCCAACTCCCATTATTCCCACACCAAATTCAACAAACATAAACCACGCATTTCACACGCAGAACGAGGAAGATGATGATATTAGAGAAGATATAGCAAGAACTCCCTCATCGCCTAGCGTTTCGACGCATCGTCGGGAAACTCCTGGTACTCTAGGAGATTTTGATTTTGATTTTGGGCTGGAACAAGAACAGGAACAAATTCAAGACACCCCCCTTTCCCAGACACCAAATCCTCTCCCTTATACCAAAAATCCAAGTCTCCACGAAATAAAATACAATCCTGGGGTCTTGAACTGGACCCTAGACAACCCAGACGTAAACAATATAGAAGAATACGAAATAGAAAGAGATATTCGGAGACATGCGCAGGGAATGAAACGCAATAGCGTGTTTAGAAAAATGGAGAAGATTTCGGAGGATATAGGGGATGGGGGTGTGGATGAGGTGGGAGAGGAAGAGGAAGAGGAAGAGGAGGAAGAGGAGATGAGGGGTATGGATGGTGGGGGTATAGATGGTGGGGGTTCGAGGGGATGGAGTTGGGGGGATGGTGGGAGGGAGAGGGAGAAATATTCAAATTCAAAGAGGAGAATTACATCAACAGCGAGAATCACTCGGAAAGGGACTTTTGGTGAGAGGTTTAGAGAGAAATCAGCAGTTCTTCAAGATGAGGAGAGGGTTTCTTTGCGGGGTCAATCATTTACATCGCGCGAGTTCGATAGGAGTGATAGTGATAGCGATGGAAGAGGGAGAGCGGAGAGAGCTCGATATATTGATACGGGAACATCGATTTGTGATCGCATTTCTTGTGAAGAGGATAGTTCGGAGGATGGTTTGAGCGCGGGGGATATTCCTGCGGTTGCGGGTGCGGGTGTGGTTGCGGCGAGGAAGAGAGGTGGGGGGTGTGAGGTGTCGGAGATGAAAGATGGATGTGATGATTGTGCACGGGAAGAGGGTGGGGATAGAAAATCTAGGGGTATGGGTATGAGAGTACGTGGGAAGAAGTCAAGGAGGGAAGAAAATGATTTTGAGTATGAAAGAGGCAAGGGAAGGGAGAGAGAAGAGGTCTCCTTTGGTTCGCGTATGTCTTCTTTTGTCGGCGCGGTAAATGATGATAAAGATATCGAGGAGGAAGAGGATTTGCAGCATGAGGATACAGATTTCGATATCGAAACCCCTGAGCCCGAAAAACTCACCCATCCTCAAACCACCACAAGATCCATCACAAATTCCAGGATCCCGATAGAGTATCTGAAGTCTAGAAGACCGATCCCCAGAAAGACGATATCGAGGGGTATTACTAGAGATACCTATCTCAAGAACGAGAAGGACACAAGAAGATGGGAAAATGAGAAAGATGGGGGAGAGACATTTGATTTGGTTTCTGAAGAACGAGTTAATGATAGAGGATCTGGATCGGGATTGGAATCGGGGGCTCAGGGGGGGTGTGAATATGTTTCAGAGATATGGTCAAGAAGGCAGGTTATAAAGAGGTAATGGATATGAAATATCTTCGCACTGCGACATCTGATTTGCTTACTTCCACTTCCGGCATCGGATTTCTTTCCCGCACTGACGGGGTCTCCGAGATAGGTGGCACGGCACGTCTTTCCCAATCTAATCGAATAACCAAATCCACCTCCCCCTCCACCCCTCCACCCTCACCTCCAATCCCGAAATCGAACACGAACCCCCCGCACTCGAAACCGAAGACCAGAACAAAATCGAAATATTCTACCCCTTCCAATCCGTCCTCGCCCTCTCCATCCGTCTCTACGCCAACATTCCAAAAAATGCTATCTAATCGAGTGGGAAGATCCATGGGCTCCTACGTGGCAGGTAATGAGTGAGATGGATGGGGTTGTGGGGGAAGTGTGGAGGAGGAATAAGAGGAGGTGGGTTTGTAAGGGGTAGGGGAGGGAAGATGAGGAGGATTGTGTGGGAAGAGAAAAGAGAGGGGGGAAGCAAAAGAAAAAGAAAAAGAAAAAGAAAAAGAAGGAAGATATTTGGTAGAGTGGGAGAAGGATTTGAGACCTGAGTGAGTGAAGAGGAGGGGAGTGAGTGAGGAATTGGTAGGGGAGTTTGAGAGGAGGACGGGATGGTGGAGGGTTCTTGGGGAGGGGGAGGGGGAGTTAATGATGATACGATGATTGAGAACGATGATGAATAATCAATAAGTTTTATTTGAGCAATTCATCTCTCTAATTAATTGATTTACATATGATTCATCCATCACATCTACTCTTCCATATATCCATCCAACCACCCATCCATCCATATCCTCACTCCAACTATCTTTCTCCCTCACTTCTTGCGTAAAAATAATAAATCTCAATACAATAAATTCTCATCTACCTCATTCACATCCTCATTTCCATCCTACATCATTCCCTAAGAATGAATTTAATCATTACACTCGCCTTCTCCTTTTTCTTTCTCCTCTAGTTTAAATTCGAATTTGAATGTAAATATGAAAATAGTTTAGTTTCTATGTTTCTGTGATTTTCTTGTTTTCTTGTTTAATTGTTTGATTGTGAGTTTTCAAGAGAAGGAGAAAAATGGAAAACAGCAATAGAAAGCAAGGAAAGAAAAGAAGGCTTCCGATCGAGATTAGGGAAATGAATTTCTGATATACGCAACTGATTTTCCTTGCAATTACATAGGGTTTCTGTGATTCTGCTATAGCTGTTCTATAGTTGATTGGTGCATCTGTATGATTGTAGGAGCGCTTGCGTGGCTGAAGGTATATGTACTTGAGTATTTATGTTCATACTCGACGGGATGAGCCACTCTCTTAGAGAAATTCTTGGTGGGAGATGAGGAAGTGTAAATTTCAGCTTATATAGTAATGGAAAAGAAGAAGGGAGAGAGAGGAGAGTTTCAACTGTGTGTTGCTGATGAGAAGTATTGTCAAGGGAAGAATGAAGATTGAAGGGGCAGAGAAATCAGACTGCAAATTAATTGAAAATTAATTCTCCCCAAAAAGAATATTCCAAATAACATCTATTCTTTCATTTCCACTCCGATTCCTACATTTCCTCCACCCCAAATCTCCTCACCCTAAGCATACTGCAACCTCTCACTATCCCACTTCGGCTGTAAATAACTCCAATCTCTACTAAACCCAAACCCACTCTCATAAACCCCATAACTAACCAACTCCACGCTATCCAACTTCGCCCCCTCATCTTGCATCGCCCACAAACTAATCGCCAACTTGTTCCTTCCCCGGTTATTGATGATGCCTGGAGGAATAGGGAACACTGTTTGGGGTCCAATATGTGGTACGTATTTTCCGTATTGGTAACCATTGATCCAGAACATAACTCTGGCAACAGTGCCCGCTGGTGCGGAAAACTTAATTCCGAGCGGAACATCAAGGTCTGCATCGAGCGCCAAATTGAAAGTTGTAGAATACCATGAGATTCCAGAAGTATTCAGACCAATCAAAGGAGTAGATTTTGAAGACAAAGAAGGAGAAGAAGGTAAATGCCATCCGAGTCTCTCGCCATAGAAACCACCCTCATTCATAGGACCACGTACTGCATCGATGTTTGCACTACCTCCTGCATTTCCCTGTATTTTCCAAAGTTTGAAACCGGTGGAATTACTTGGTTTGGGTAGGAGAGATGCGCCGAGAATACCGCGGGGATTTTCGACACCTTTTGCAGTGGATGTTTCGTCGTGTCCGTGATAGTCTACTACAACTGTGATAAGATTATTGGTGAGTTTAATGATAGAGATGTGGGTTGAGAGATCAAGGATGGCGGTAGTAGTTGTTGCAGTCGCATTACCAGTGTTTCCACCGATCAAAACACCGTTTAACCAGGCAGACCATCCAAATGCCAAACCTCCCGATGCGGTAATATTGATTGATGTGTAATTGGAGCCATCAAAATATCCACGATAGATTTTAGGTCCAGTGTAATATCCATAGTCACTTGAAAATAAGACGGGGAGAGTCGCTGGTGCAATCGGACTTAATGTAGTTGTTTTGTTACAAACAGTCCATTTTGAATCGTCGTAGGAGATTTCTTTTTCCGGAAGAGAATTTGCAGATTCCCAATTGGTTAATTTTGGCAAGGAAACAATTCTACCTTCAGTACCAGGAAGGTTTGCGATGTATGAACCATATTTCGTTTTTGTAGTGAATAATGGAAAACCATTCCATACAATAACCTCAATCAATTCATTTCCGGAAAAAACTTCAATATTCGTGGTTTTGTCGACATCGCCAGAAATATTAACCACTCCAAAAGATGTGGCTGCATTTCGTACGAGGTATGGTCCTAGAACAAATATTTGTTCATCTGGCTTGACATGAGGATTTGATGTTGTTGCTGGAGCCCAAAATTTCCATGCTGAAGGTTGATCGAGTAAATACACTAAAGCTCCATCAGAGAATTTGACTACTGTTTGACCAGATCCTTGAGTGTATGTAAATGTTTGTGAGCTCGAGGTATAGTTGGCTGTGGAATTTGCAGCGAAAACAGAATTTCCATAAACTTGATAAGTCAATTTTTTCGTAGTTTTGAAAGCGAATTGACCAACTTGTCCTTCCTCGAGATATAAAACTAAAACGTCAACATCGAATACACCATATGTAAGGATATCCGCAGATGCAAAAAGGAGTGTATGCTTTCCGAATGTATAATCTGTGACGAGAATCTTGCTTTGACGACCATTTAAATTAACATTAGAAGCAGTCACAGCACCCAAGGAGGTATTTAGATATACATCAAATGTTACTGATGCTGTTGAGCTGGAGGTCGCTTGCTGGACTGTTGTAAATCCAGCTTGAGTATCAGGGTTTCGCAAAACCCATGACCAAATACCAGTTGAAGATACCTATCATTGATCAGTTTTTTGTTTCCGTGTATGTCTGTCTATGCAAGGAGATACGTACACTATATCCAGTACCATTGCCGATCATATCTGTTTTGAGCAGATCGGTAGAAACTCTAGTGAAAAGCCCAATAAGTTTGGTCTGGGAAAGTTTGTCTCGAATTTGACGAGTTTCTCGAAGAGGAGCTGCGTAGTCATAAGAACTGTAGACAACTGGAGCTGCAGCTATTCAAATTATTAGAATTAATTCATTTTTGTTGACAAGACACACTCACAATGACCCCAATTTGTACCACCCCAGGCCATATATAAGCTCATAAGAGTTGTTCTTTGCCCAATATTGTTCTTGTAATAGACATCTGCAAAAGCAGGGGAAAGTTCCGATTGACAATCATCATAAAAGCTACCACCCCATGGAGTAAAGTAACCACTTTCAAACTCTGGAAAGTAATTTGGTTGTGTGTAGGAGTAATTTGAGAACCATTGATAATAATTGCGAACAACAGAAAAACCAGAGGCAGGATTAATACATGACAATCCACCGGGGTCTATATTATTAATATGTCAGCTAATTCGCAGGAAGCGAAGATAAAACAAGAGCCAAAAATACATTGAATATCAACAATTTAATGTACTTACATGAATCTAAGCCATAAACATTCACAGCACCACCGACATTTTGATAATCGGTACTCCATGATATGCTTCTCTGACCCTTCTCATTATGACTAAGAGGGACAGTAATGCCAGCATCTCGAAATGCAGCTTCAATTTGCTCCATATAAAGAACCAAAGAGTTAGTCGCTGAGTGAGTTGTCTCTTGAAGTTCATTCTCAACCTGATTGAGGATAACAGGCTATCTTGGGAGTTAGCACGCGTTGATCTTTTTTAACACATGTGATGAATCTTACGCCTCCGTTAGTGATTTGATTCTTTGCTAGAATTCCTCCAATTTCCGTGATCCATGGAAGCCAGGATTCATAATATACAGCATTGTTGCTTCTTAACGTCCCCAGACTTCCATCGGAACCCCATAACGCGAAACCTCCACCATTGGTCTCAGCGTTGCAATATGGTCTGTATAATTGGGGAGTCAGTGAATGCCTCTTTGCCGAGAAAAATATTGGTGAAAATCAAGAGGACGAGGGGTTAATTGCGTGTCAATTTGGGCATTGGGAATGAGAATTTTTATTAGTGAACCAAATGAACTTACCCGGCTCGAGCAATGACCCAGATTCCTGCTTCCTTTGCATAATCAAGAACTCTTTGAACATTCTTGCCTGATGTTTCGAAGTCAAATTTTCCTTTTGAGGCCTCGTGATAAGACCAGAAAAAATATACACTATACTAGTTAGACAATTCAGGTTGAGCAACATTGATCCTACCTAATTGTGTTGAAACCATTTGCTCGAAACTTTTGGAAGATATCCTAGGCCAACGTAAGATCTCTGTAAGATTTGGGGGGAAAGAAACGTACGAGCCATAGTTCGGGAACGGGCATCCGTTGATAATGAAACTCGGCAGAGCTTGACTGGCAATTAGCAAGAATTGAATAATAACTTTGAAAAATCTCACAAAATGAACACTCTAGAACCATTGACTGTCAAACTATATGGATCCCATTCTACAACATCGGTAAATCCATCATTCGTAGCAGCTCCACCCCACAATAGGAGACACAACGTTGTGAAGATGTGTAGTAACCTCATGATTTCACTTTGTGTTAGCAAACTAAACATTAATTACATAGTAAAACTTATTTCTTATATAGCAATTTGGAAATAGCATCATTGAGTAAATAAAGCTTGTGATCCAGGGGTGATGTTCTTGCCGATGCACCCCGCAATCCGACGGCTCGGAAGATATTACATTTCCAGCAATCAGAAAGACAACCATTGTGGATTTCTCAAGATCCAAAGCCATAGTGGAGATAGTATAACGTTCTTGTTTTTTGGCTAATTGCATTGTTCAAATGATGATCTTAGATAGAAGATTTTTCAAAGTTTTTTTCTGCTAACATTTGACATAACTCGGCGAACTTTCAACCGAGCGGCAATGTATATATTGTTCGGGGTATAATAAGTTGATATACCCCGACAGGCACAACAGGTACCAAGGCCTTAAGTAGCATCTCGGATACAGAAATTATGATATATATTGTTCCGATGAGAATGAATCAAGTAGTGATGATATAATGTATCACTTGCCTCAACTGATCATCAGAGATGCGATCTTGGACCGAGTAGTTCTAACAGCAGGCTCGGTTCAAAGGATCAAACAGAATGGGGATGGCTTAATAGAGTCATATCAATGAATCCAAGAGGTATGTAATGTCTTTGGCAACTATTAAAGTTATTGATCTGATATATGTCGCAGACTTGTTGTTGACTTGCCGCATTGCGTTGCACCGCTATGATCAGATTGTTCAAGGATCAAATCTATTCGGGTAAGGCCGGTAGTAAGAACAATTTTCCGCGTCACATGATTATCTTGGCATTTATGATGTAATGAAGCACGCACAGCCTCTATCGGCAGCCACAAGCCGATTTCGATTGTGCCATGTTCCCGTCTTGGTCGGAAGTTGGAAGTTGGGACGAAAATTCTCGTGTAACAGAAAGGTTAATCCTCGAAATATTCATCAGCTGAGCTGAGGTGAGCGGCTCACGGCAGCTGACTGGATATTGCGATCATGTTTTATATTTGTGACTCAATCATCATTCACTCTTTCATGTTATATCAACAACGTTTTTTGGGGACTAACTACGCTTCACATTAACCAAGCAAGGCACAAGAGATACTGCGCACATAGAATTGAGATTCGTATTTCGAAGAGATATAGCTAAATACTATCAGTATGGTCATCCTCGGTGGCCTTGAACTCCTCGCAGCAGGTTACCTTCTAAAACAACATCTCAAACACAAAGAGGAGAAGCAGCGCCTCGAGATTGAAGCTTTGGACCTCGATGAGCAGTCTTATCGCATTTATTCTCCTGATCGCGCCGGTCCGGGACATCGAAGACGGAGGCAATCCTACGACCGGGAGCACGATCGCGCTTATGATAGGGATGGGAGTAAGGATAGAGGGAGAGAAAGAAGTAAGGAGCGCAGACACAGACGAAGAGATTCGCCAGAAAGAAAATATACATATGACAAAAGGGAGCGGGATAATCGAAGAGATGATAAGAGGAGAAGTAGAGAGGATGTAAGGTATACTAATTCGCCACCACGAAAAGGATATTATGCGCCGCATCCAGAAACGCAGATGCGACAACAAGCGCATCCATCCGTTGGCGCATCCTCAACGCGATGGGTTCCTCCACCACCTCAACAACGTATGAATAGCCCGCCTATCATCACTACCTCTCCTCCTTTCAATCATCATTCTCAACCTCATTATCCTCCTTATCCAACATCACAACAGCCTCTTCACCCAACATTTGCGAACGAACCATATGCTTACCCGCCCGAGAAGCTACCCGAGTCTATGTTGAGGCCTGGTGCGCCCACTCGGGGTCGCTCATCATCTGCACCGGGCGATGTATATGAGATTCCAAGAGCGAATACCTCGAGAGTTAGGATTGTGGTTCCGGGAGAAGATGAACTTACAATTCCGGGCGAAACACAAGATCCGCCACCTGCATATGAAGAGATTGGAGGAAGACATTGAAGAGATTGATACAGACACCGCCAGGTCGGTTGGTTGCGATAATGATCATGTATGAATGAAGGAAGTTTAGGGACCTGGGGTTGGTCATGCGATAATACTCGCATCATATGGATTTTGATTTATTGACTTATGGTAGGAGTTTAGTATGTTTTGGGATATCCATTGGGACAGCATCATTTCTGAGGAAGAATATCATACACGGTTATTCATGGATCGATTGATTTCGGCATAGCTACTCAGTGCCGGTCACCGGTCTGGCGCGATCTCACATCGTTTGTAGGATATGATACATCGGAAGCAAGAGCTTCATCTCATTTTGGAAAAAGATTCACAAGAAAAAGATTTAGTTATTTTCGGTGGAACGTGCGTCGGTACCTAATGGATTCAGTATAATTCCTCTTAATCCACAGGGCCCTTTGTGGCTCTCAATTGGCTTTACCGTGAACTCCTGACTCCCATGATCTCGGCTCAACCAAATTAATGGCGAAAATATAAGTATAGCTCCTTCCTTCTATTGTGAGCCCAGCGAGGTTTAGCCTCGCGATATATAATTTTGAAATATCCAGTTAGTGATTATGCCGGATAATATCTTTTCATAATCCTCCATTTCTAAGAATGTGTTCCGGGATCAAGACGACCCGAGAAGCTCTTCATATAAGGGAGTGTAACCTCGTTGCCGCATTTTCGCACTGCCAAGAGAAAGTCCTCTGTGGAACAGTTACCCAATTTGATCTGAGCATTACCCCTTCGGATCCCTAGTTATGCAAGTCGGAATATGTCATTTCAAAGTGTCGTATTAAATTCAAAGACAGTCTGACAAGCAAGGCACGGATTTCATGATCATGCAGAATCAATATACTACTCTGCAACACCACTCTATGTCTACATTAAGAGGCGGAGTCGCTTCTTGAGCTTATTAAGCAAACGAATTCAAGATGATCGACACGCGCAGTTGGGGGCAAAATTTCGTCAACACCTGGGAAGTCTCAGATCTTGTCTATGCGTGATAATTCGATGTTGATACTCGGATCTACCCGCTTAAGACAATGTCAGACGGTCGGATCAACCTTAAAAGCACAACAAAGTTGTCTCATACTATCAGATTCTACGCTCATTTCTACCATTTAAATGCTGTAACGGACATAAAAATATTCATAAACCTGTCCAAATAATAACGTCCACGGTTATACTGCCTATCCAATAGTCGAGAAAAATTGTAATCCTAGCGAACTTCTGCGGCGAAACTAGAGTAGTTCCAACTTGAAGGATTGTGATGACGGCCCAACTCGACAGGCAAACTCAACCTCATTCGCTGTCACTACACCCTCTTTCTTGTGCCTTGCGGATATTATCAACCAGTCCCACAGGAATCAAAAGGAAATTTGTACATGAATTTAAGAATATCTCAAGTACCATTGTTATAGTTCTCTCTCCTCTACTTTTCCACTTCTGCTTCACTCATTCGTCATGCCTGGAAAAGTTTCCCTCACACAACGATGAGAATTTTGATACGTTCATTCTGTGTCTCTTCTTGTAGTACACTTTCTCTTTTCCTATTTGCAAGTTGAACAATTGCAGATTTCACAACAACGAATTGGTAAATAAATATAGTATTTCAAATACGTATTCAGATTCATTAAAAACCCTAGTTCATCCCAATCCAAATTCAAAAGCTAAGCAACAAAATTTCCACGAGCTTGAAACAATTCTGCTTCTCCTGCTTCAATGACAAGATGGGCTGTATCTTCTTCATCGCCATCCTCGACTTTCTCTTCACCAGTATCGACTTGAATGCTTTTTTTAGGAGCCGCTTGCAAATGCCCCTTGAATATAGCCTTGAAACCCGCCTTGACTATAGGTTTCAATCCCTCACGAGAATCAACACACGCCTGTGTAAAAGCCGGTGCTTTGCCGCCAACCCCTGCAGCCTTTGTGAACTTTTCCGAATTTTCCAATAGCTCGTACGTGACAGTGAAGCCAAACGCCACAAGAGGTCCGATGACGGGGATGAATCCCAGTCCCACGGCGATAAAGCCAACAAAGAGATCTTTGATAAACTTTTCATCCGGCTCTTCCGTCGCGTATTGTATCTTAAGGCCGGCCTCTTTCCCCTGTGCTTTGGCCCAATCGATGGATTGAGCCATGTCAATATCCGCGATAACTTTTGATTCACGGACACAACGCCTGTCGAACAAGGTAAAGCAAGCATATAAATCCTTCCACTCTTCGGTACGATTTTCGTATGGAACCAAAAGCTGGCATGCCAACTTGAAAATATCAATTCGAAGTGTCCATTGAGGCCGCATCCCCAATCCCGTTGTCTCATCTGCCACCATATCTTTGGCATAGCTGACCTTAGCAAAAACCTGACTTGGTGCCTTTCCATTAGCCTTAACAAAGCCAGGTGTGAGTCCAGGCTCCTGTATCGGGGGGCCTTCGGGTCCAGCTTCCTTGGCTATATCCCATATCATATTGTTTATTGCAATGAGTTTATTCATTTGTTTACCCCAGGCCCAGTTGTGATTCCTTACCTTGTTCCAGTCATTGATAGCTTTCTGGACTTGGGTGATCAAATTCCAGTGATAATTTTTCAGAACATATGATTTTGGTATCCCTTTGCGACCACGGACATCGAGACGCGAGAAAATTGCATGTCCCTTGTACTGAGGATGAGCAGTAAAAGCGCAGGGAATGTAGATGGCCCTGATAGGGTATGTCAGATCGATCCAGAAGAAGCGTTCCTCTTTAGTTGGTCGGGGAACTGCGACGTAGCAAACAGCGGCAGAGCTTGTTTGGCGCCACAGCTGGCCACGACTGATATTGCATTTGAGGCGATATGTGCGCTTGATGTCCTCGGCGCTAGGGCCGTACATTCTGGAAGATCGGGGAGTCAGTATTGCCTATTGAACCAAGATTTTGAAAGAAAATGAGAAGAAAGAGATTTGTTGGGAAGCAAAAGAAGGATACATCTTTATTATTCATCAAATGGATAATGGAGTTTGAAATTGGGGAATACAATAAGGTATTAAGGAAGCGCTTGGTCAGCGTATTGTACTGACGCGGTCATATATTCATAGCGGCCGTACCCGGCGCTGGCAAGGCCACCCTGAAAGACTTGTTGTCCGGTTCTTGGGTGATTGGGGTACTTTAATGGCGGGGGCAACATGTATGCTTCGTCTTCTGTCGCGTTGTAAACGACTTCGAGAAGCATCCACGAATAGAAGTCTTCCGGCTTCGAGCCATCGTAGCCTGGGCTCTTAAGACTTTCTTTCAAGAACCATGCTGGACCTTCACGAGGTGCTGCAGCCATTTTGCGTCTTGATTGAAGGCAGGATAGATGTGTAATAGAATACAAGTCGAAGGAGAATGTGTAGTTTGCAATTCAGGTGCAGTACATCCGTTTTGACAGGAAATGTTTACGATATAAGAAACCACAACTAACTGTGGCATTAAACTCGACCAAGGTTCATGTTACAACTGGCACTGTTCTCGTGCCTAATACCGAGTGGCGCTTTTACACAATATGCTGTCGATATTGATTATCCCGCATTCTGCAACATTCGGGTATCAGATCTTGTCACCAGCTACTATGAGGTTCCACAGGCGTTTCCTCGCTTTAGTAGATCGGCGTGGATGCTGCTGTCTTTACCTGATCCTGCATTATTTCGATGAGAGATTTATGTAGAGTAAAGTAAAGTGTTTCATCATCACGTTTCAATCAGGATATCTACATGCAGATCCTGAAAAGTTGTCCACGTCGACTGTGTTCAGCTAACTTCTCGTAGAAGGCTGAGCTGGATATCAAGTGATTCAGTCAGTCAGTGTAGCATACTTTGAACACCCTCGAAATCGGTTTAACAAAGACGGAAGCATGGTGATCGACTTGGCGTCGTAACTACACCCTACAAAATCCAATAATCAGGAATTTGCTAACTCGGTGTCAGGGAACAACGATTTCAGATCGAAATCGTAAATTTCGGATTTTGCTGTTCTCAATTGAAATTAGATGAAATATTTAAGATAAACTTCATAATTCTCCGGTATATCCGGGATTCCTGTATAATCAATTCCGGTATAATGAAGTTCTACTGTACCTGAGCATCGCTGCATCGCTAGCGCTTCAGCTGGTACAATTTGTTTTCTTCAGCCACCGCTTAAAATGATATTCGGCAATCAACTTGCATAATTCAGCTTCCAATCAAACGCCAGGGGGGCATGGCTATCGAGAGGATATGCACAACAGCAAGTTAGTGCTGCTCAGTCTCGAGTCTAACTGAGTATGTTTGTTTTACCACATATGGGTCATTGTGCATCTAGGCAATATATTCAGCTACCACAAAGGCTGACTTGTTGTCTCGACTGCAAAGAGGGCTTTGCATATGCTGTCCATCATTTGATCGATTTGTGTTCTCACAAATGATTATTACTTCCCGCTTCGTCGTTTCTAGGTACCTTGGCAGCACGAGCCCCTCATTGCTCCCAGCAACAACATCCGAGTATAGTACTCGTCCTCTGTATCCGGTATATCTCTGAGGAGATCCCCAAATTCTACATGCTACTATACTCACGCTGTCATTTACCTATATATGAAATTGCCCGCCTATACATTAAGTTTGCTCCTATCCTTATCACAGCTTAACCACTCTCCTCCAGCTCGGCTAAGCATTTCCAAAAAAACAAACGTAAAGGAATAATACTCATCACCATGGTACGTTTAGCATCTGCATTAACCCTCTTTACGCCTCTTATCATTTGGCTTATGACATTCCAATTAGTTTCGCACAATCGACAATCTCGCGACAGGAACTAATCCCGATGATCGAGTCAAGAAACTCGAGGCACAGGTTGCAGAGCTTCAGAAGACGGTAGAAGACCTACAAAAGCGTTTGGTAGAAATTGAGAAAACTGGGGATGTGGAAGAACTCGATCTCATGAAGGTGGGCTCTCTTATATCTGTGCGCCTTTTTTTATACCAGACTAACTCTACTCCGAAAGATTCTCGAACAGGCAGGGTTTGATACAAACCTACCTGAGCCTGAGCCTTCTGCTGAAAAGCCAGAAGAACTTCAGATGGAATAATGATTGGTTGCTTCACTTGAACGTCTGGTTCGGGAACTTGATGAGAGGCATGAGGATGTACATCAGGTTGGAACTTTCGCCTCACATGTACACATCCATCAGTTGTGGAAAGAGTAGCTCCTTGTCCATCTGCGTGATGAAGCAGACTATTCGAGAACCAATTTGAAAGAATTTATGCCCATTATGCCATATCACTCTCTCAAAAATCCAATGATCATACTCTATTACGAACCATATCACTCCCTCAGAAACCCAATGATCATGCTGCAATACAAACCACGTCATCATCTTCCCCGCAACTTTTCGATTGCGGGGTTCGCGTAACCTTAACTAGTTTCGTCTCCGCCTTTCACGAACGACGAAATTCATTCCCCATGCTTTAAAAATGTCACGATGAACAACATATATGCTGTCTTTTGCCAAGTTACCTCGTCTTACTCTGATAGAAGTACTACTACTTTGAATGAACCAACTTTCGGTTTCGCTTTTTGAACTCAAGAGTGCGTTGTTTTGTTACAGGATATTTGGGAAAATACCCGACTTCCACTCCCACCACTCCCCCTCTCTATAGCTGATTTTGTTAATATCAGTGATCCCAGTATTGCAATTCCTGTCAGTGCAGTAGCTATCAGCTAAGAATGAGTTCACCACTGTAAAGCTACAGTACTCATTTCTTACGAATGCAAATCGAAACACCACCAGTCTACCAGAGAAATCTTCCTTGCATGTGCTAGATATGTAGTTGATTGGGAATACCCTCAAGTTTTCCATTTTACGCATCAACTAGTTGATAGAAATATTATCTTAATCTGCCGACGAAATTAGGCCGATATCTAGGTATCATTTTTCCAAATGGACCGCGTTGTACCAGATGTACGAGACATTCGATATTTCCTGGTTCATTATCTACCGTTGCCTTATCTTCGTGGTTCAGGCTCATGTTCGATATATTTGCATTTTTCTACGTAGTTACTAAGTACTAAGTAGGTAAAGAAACTATAACGTTTCACAGAGACACCCACATCCATATCTCTTCTGCATCAATCCACGACCCATTCAAAATTACAATATTCATCCTCTCTAACCATATGATGTATAATTCAATTCGCAATCCACAATCACTCTGCATTCTACCAATTCAAGTGTTGTATGCGAATGAACGGAAAGGTCGAACAGGAATTCTATAATGAAATTGTTAGGCTATATATCGGATAACATCGCAGAATGGCAAGATATCTTACCTGATGAACTCTATGACCGAAGACGATTTATCGAAAGCTCTGAGTGTTGTAGTTTTCGCAGTTTTCGCAGTTTTCGTGGTGATGCGAGATAGCCTTATTTTATCGCATGGATTATTATAATGTTGGCCAATAGTGCGTGAGAGGATCTTATTTTGGCTATACAATTTGTAAATTTACATCTTTTTATATATATAATGGAATTCTGATTCATCTATTAAGGCCTGCAGACAGAAACAATCGGAGCCTGAAAACCCTACATCTGTTCTGTACATGTCGGTGCATTAAAATTTCAGCCACTTCTGCCGTCAAGCTACATAAAGCACGATTAGAGTCAAAGAAAGACGATTGTGATCGACAACCTCACGAGTACCAAATCCCGCGCCAGATTATATTCAGCTGTTTTATCAATCCTAGAAGATTCTCATCCGTACTACCATATCCTACCCGGTAATGACGCAGTGATACAGTGAGCAGCAGAATGAAGGCGATATCTACTTTGCTTGATGTCCCTATTTGGCCTTGCCCGGGACGCAGTTAAATTATGATTTGCTTGCAGACTGGACTATATCTTGATGTGTAGAGTAGTGACGGTCAAGGTATGATACAGTAAAACAGAAGGGGGTGATGCAGTGTGATATTAGGATACAGTTTATCCAAGATATACGAAGTGGTAATGATTTCGGTGCTCTCCATTTTGCTCATAATGTAAAGGTTTAGGGGCGACATCAAACAAAAGTATAAAACTAGCTGATCTATCTAACTACCTATAGATCTACTTCAATAATCAATATCTACTCTGTCTTATTATCTTTCATTTGATTCGACTTCCCTATATTAAACTTAAATGCATCTTCACTCACCTGCCCTTGTCAATTACAAACCACAATCAATCAAAAAAACGAATAGTCCATTCCCCAATCCTCATACGATATAAAAAACAACAAATACGATGAACACTCCCAGCCCCGCTAACCCTATTAACCCCATCTTGAATATAATGGAGAATCTCGATTACGATCAGGGCGGCTTTCATCTCGTTCACCTTGGCTATTCCTTTGATATAAAAAGTAAAAGAAAAAATGAAATAATAATAAAATAATAATACAATAACAAAAAATTAGTCCACAGAGTTATTTAACTCCGTGGACTAATCAAATGCCTAGTTTAAAAAGCGATTATACGATTATGCGATTACGCGATTGTGCGATAAAAAGTCACGATCTGCACTTGAATTTTGTCACTGTTTATCCCAAAAAGACTCCATAGCTAGCTTGAAATATTCCTTTCAATTCATTCACATCAACTGCTCGAATCGAACTCAAAACTAGCTACATAACACGTATTATTTATCTTCAACAATGGCATCCCTTCTTAAATGGGCAAAAACCGCTGTCCAAAGAGCACCATCCCCACCCCTACGCTTTGCCAGCACCGGATTTGATTTAATCAGTGATGCCCAAACCTTTGAAGAAGAACAATTTGATGGCTTCAAAAAAGGGTTGTACTATCCGGTTAATATTGGAGATGTCTTTGTATCAAAATATCAGGTCCTCGGAAAGCTTGGCTATGGTGTATCATCTACCGTTTGGCTGGCTCGTGATCTCCAGTAAGCTTCCTAGATGGCAAAGAATTGTATATGAAGATTTAACAAATTAGAGCATATAAGCACGTCACTCTCAAAATTTATATTCGTGATGGAGACCCACTAGAGGAATTCAAAATCTATCAACAATTAAGCAAAGGCAATCATTCGCATCCTGGCTATTCCCATATCAGAACTGCATTGGAAACTTTCACAATACCTCGCCCTGGTGGCGACCATACTTGCCTTGTACAAAAGCCCATGTGGGAAAGTTTCAGAGATCTTAGACATCGGATTCCAAATGGCCTTTTCACAGAGGTACTTCTTAAAGGCGCTACCCAACAATTATTCCTGGCACTAGACTATCTGCACACAGAGTGTAAACTCGTTCATACAGGTGCGAGGCCCCATCATCTCTTCTATGGCATTTGAAAAGTACAATTAAAATAAAGTCTTAATTGCTGTGTCACCTTTACCGAATTAATTACTAAAATCCCTTTGCAGATATCAAAGCCGACAATATACTTTCCCAGATAGAAGATGAATCTATCCTTGATGCTTTCACTGCGGCGGAAATGGAACATCCTTCCCCACGAAAATTGGTCAATGGCGTAACAATCTATGCCTCGAGACAGCTGGAAGTTCCAGAATTCTTCGGTGACTCTGTTCTGAGCGATTTTGGTTCAGCGGTACAAGGTGATCTAAAAAGAAATCACAATGCGGGACCCCAGATTTACAGGGTTAGTATGATCCTACACTTATATTTTTGTATATTCAAAAGCCTATATCTCAAAACATTTCGCAATGGCTCTCAGCGCATGAAACTCTGGAGAGATCGTGCTAATTTCTTAATAGCCGCCTGAAGTTATGGTAAAAGCCGCCTGGAGTTATCCTGTCGATATATGGAATGTAGGTGTTATGATATAGGATTTATTTGAGGGCAAGCATATGTTCCATGGCAACGATCCTGATGGGAAAGGTTACTCTACTCGCGCGCATCTAGCAGAGGTTATTGGGATGCTAGGTCCTCCTCCGCTAGATCTACTTGAGAAAGGAGTACGCGCTTCTGAATTTTTTGATAAAGAAGGTGCGTACCAGGAGAAACCATAGCCTTGAAACAAAATGCTAATTCTCTAGGAATATAGGCAAATGGATAGCTGAGGTGCCTATCCCGCAAGGCATGAATTTGGAGAAGTCCGAGATGCGTCTTGAGGGCAAGAACAAAGAAGTCTTTTTGCAAATGATGCGTGGAATGCTTCAATGGCGTCCTGAAGACAGAAAACGGCAAAACAGATGCTTGAGGAGCCCTGGATTAACAAAATGATTGAATAGTCACCTGCACACCAAGGATGAAGGTGAACTTCTCGGTTTTGACACAGACTTAGGGCGGGATTAAGATTGCACCTGTTCCTGCACAGTAATCTCTCGGAAGGACTTTACATGACCCTGTTGATTGCGGGACCTATTATGAGATATCTTTATGGCTAGAATCTTGTTTCGACCCACTTCTCACAACATGTATCGGTGATTCATTACTTCATCACGCTAGACACGATATTGGATTCTCTCAACACCGAGGACTGCTGATGTAGCAAGAGTAAGGCTTAAGGCTCAATAACAAAATGTCTAGGAGGATAGAGACAACCCTCAATTTAAGATAGACGAGACAAAGTGGAGATAATTGCTCGGATAATGAAGATGAAGAGCGCCTGGCTCGAGGTGAACTCATCTATCGATAAGAGATAACTCTATGTATCTTGGAAATAGAACATTTCTACACAGCGTTCAAAATAGATATTCATCTCTCAAAAGCTCATTTTATGCCGCATGGCTGACTGTATGTATGCGTATGATTACTCAATAAGGTCTCTGTGGTGGAATTAGACACTATATTGATGATGTAGTCTTGTCTTTTTATTACTTTATTTACCATTCGAAAAAGCGCATCAATGGCAATAATACTCCTGTCCTGGCTTTACTAGTATTGTGGTCCTAGACCACCACCCTGTTCTCTCCCATGTATATAAGCAAGAGGTGTCCCCGACCTTCTTTCCTAATCTTGATCATTATTCGACCTTGCTAAAATGTATCCCTTAAGTTCGCGATGAGCCTACAATTGTACAATAGACCAACAGCATTCTTTAACAAGGCGTATGCTTCTACCGATAAACAGGAGTGGGCATACAGCTAGTAGGCAACAAGCGTGCAAGACCAAATTACAGCGACTGAGTATCCTTCTATAGAGACCCCCTCAGACAAAGCTTGCACCACCGCACTACACCGCAGGACACAGAACAGACCCTACTGAAGAAGTTGATAAAGAGAAAGCCGCTGTTGTCTTTAAAGCTTGGTGAGCTACTATCCTCCCGATACATATTACGATCTTCTCTCTCCGACGGTTCGGACTGCGGAAAGGTCGGTGGATGGAGCTCATCTAATACGACATAGATACGCTATTTGCCAATATGAATAACAGCTAGCAGTAGTAATATGATACTCAGATTGGTATGACTATTCTTTGAATTGATTTATAAGGAAAGTATCACAATTACAATTACATAGAACATATCGAATAGAGGTCATTTAACTTGATTAAGAAAGCTAAAGAGGAAAGAGATTTTTAGGGGATTTCTTTTATTTTTTATATAACAAAAGATTGTTTAAAGTCTTAAACTAAGGTAAATGTAATGAATAGTTACATGCTTTATAAAAATATTTGATTATAGTCCCAAGGTACCCAAAATACGGGTAGTCAGAAAATAGATGATTGACTTACTTACCTACTTAAAGCTTATGAAACTTCTCCAGCTGCAACCCGTACTTTCAGACGTGAAGGGTTTCTCAGCTCAAGCGGTTACTCTTCAAGGCGTAGTTTCTTTTATTGTGGAATATCACGATGAGATTAGATGAAGATTCTTTGATCTCTTAAGAAATACTTATTACTCAGTTGGTCATCTTTTGATCATTCTAGTTGCTCTATCTACCCTATGCGGTAGTGTATTCGTGTTTTAGCGCCATTGAGAAAATCATCGTGTTAGGCTTTTGCGGAAGGGGTTTGTTTACCGTAAGGGTCATGGGCTCTTATATTAGGTCTTGTAGGGTTGTGTGGAAATATACAATTCTATCCACTGCATTAGTTCGAATAATAGATGACCCTATTGACACTAAGAAACGAGGGAGCGTCTCTCCCCTCTCCCCTTCACCGTTAAATCAAAAGAACCCGCGGAAAAGGGGGACAGAAAGGGAAACTTAATCCTTCTCACGGGCTCTAAGGCAGCGTACCCAAGGCGCGCCCGTAATTCTAGATGCATTCACTTAGAGCAGAGAGCGAAATAGTTTTCTTAGCATACATCGCTAAGATCCAGAACTTTGAAGTATGAATGGGAATGATTTCCCAAGATCTGGTCCTGATAGTTCGCATCGATGATCTATGAGAGTTTTGATGAGAGACGCTAAGCCCTTGGTAGCTTGCTTGCTTGCTCGTTGCTCTTATAGTTACATCTAGTTGTACGCCCAGAGTACTTGCCATTGGCTTGACTTGGGATAGGTGAAGTGGGAAATGTTGAAATGCAATTACTTCGTGCTGGAAACAACATTATACACGATATAGTGCTGGTGTAAAGCAGTTGATCAATTATATATTTGAATTTGATTCTTGTAAAATTGCAAGGCCTGCAACTAACAGTCAACTCATCATATACGATCAATTTGATCAAGTCAGGTAGAAAAATATTTATCAAATGTAGTTAAATCTATATACCAAAACTCAACTTTAATACACTATACAAGGAGCTGATATTCTATTTCTACAGGATAGTCACGAAACATGGAACTAAACCAACTGCAAAATGAAGGGTTCAAAACGTGGTAGTCGATCAAGAAAGTAAAAATGTACCTCCAATACTACCTTTTCGGAACATGCCATCCTACCCCTAATGACTGACGGACAACCCTATTGGCGGACCAATTCATCTGATCATTTGACAAGAGACGCCATTGATATCATTTCAAATTATTATTTCCTAGCTATCTAGCGTTAAGTGATTGATATGATCTCTGTGGCGGATGAAAACCCATGCAGCCGATACTATCATTATTCAGGCTAGATCCCTACCTACCCACCTACCGGGCTTCACCGACAAAAAGATCAATTCCTCTTCTTATGTCGTCGTCTTGCGTACGCATACATTCCATAACTCAAATTCCCATACTACCAATTTAGAACCTCCACATCAATGCACTTTATGGCTTGAGCCTCATCGTCACGATTCAACCCCTTAGTCTAGTACTCGGCTAGCTTTCCCCGCTCCCTAGCTTCCACATTTCTTGTCATCACCCACTGGCATCTAACACCCATTCCCCCAAAACTCAAATTGGAAACTTTAACCTTCAAGATTCCAAATTATCGGACTTTAGGAAAACTACCGTTCTTTTTCTCAATTGAGATTGAGAAAGAGATTCCATGATGCTTAAAATGTATGGAAAGTTCCGCATGCACTTCAAGAAAACCGATCATAGTTTGAATCGATCCTGATATCGGGAGGTAATGAATTTAGCTAGATGTTGGTTGGTAATGAACAAATAACCAAAGCTTCGAGATCGGTATCTATGTAAAAGGAAGCTTCCATGCAGAAGATCTCAATTGAATAAAAATCATTTCGTGGCGAAGATTAAATTTGTCACTCCTGTGAGTCAATAGGTCAGATGCGGAAAATACTACTTACAGCCTCAAAAAGCTTCCTCATACTAAAAACTACGTTTTTGAACCTCCAGTATCCAGAGGGGGAATTTGGAGAGATGTTTTTCATTTTCTACATTGGACGATATGAAATTGCGACTAATTGTGGGTGAACAATTGGATTTGGGAAGATAAATTGCAATGGGAAATTGACACGAACTTGGGAAAAGACAAATTTGCAATTCTTTTCTGATATAAATTATACCACCTAGATACGTAGTGTACTGAACCAATCTTGATTAAACAAATGCAAAAGGAACAAAACTCCCATTCTAAGTCTAATTAATCCCAAATTGGAGATTTCAATTGTTCAAAGTATGTTATATCGTTGATGTCAGATTTCAAACTACCTGATCTGATCTGATCTTTCCAGAGATATCATCAGCTCCAGTCAGGGTAGTCCGTGCCATCTAGAGTCCACACCACGCACCTCAGTAAAGTCTGTAAGTAAAAGAATTGTTTATATGATATTATTTTAATTTTCCATTCTAGATAATAATCTTATCTTATTCCACTGTCAGATTATATTACGATCTAACCCTATCATTATCCTATTCGTACAATATACGTTAAGTATTACTCGGTATCCAAACTCCCTCATGTACAGTAAGATATAGCGCGAATTGATTACTAGATAGCAATTATCAAGCTCCATTGCACATCCCATATATTAAATTAACGCCGTGTAAAATCATCAACATATACATTCCTTTCCCCCACTTCCCTGCCAAACCATATCTTAGATATCGACAAAAAACGCCCCCACAAAAACCATACATGTAAATGCTGTTAAAAGTGTATATTGAAACTCGTGGAAGAAAGTCGTCTTTGCGTATCTCGCTTTTTTCCACTCTTCCTTTGGTCTCGCAATTTGCGTCTTGTCATCGCGATCCAAAAGTTCTTCTCTGTCTGGCATTGTTGGTGGCCAAATTGCATAGCGGATTGGCTCAAAACACGCTGTGAGACACATCATCCAGAGCATGGGAGGCCAGAAGGCATGGGTAAGGAGGTAAATGAGCTTTTTCTTCAAAGTATCTTCTTCAGAATCGAGAGCGAGGCCGCGGACAGTGCTGTAGGTGACGGCTGCGATGACGAAGAGAATATAGAGGAGATGCATGTAGCATTGACAATCCCAAAGAATAACCCAGAGACGTCTGAAGACTCCTGCGCGTGTACGTGGATCGCGCTCATTGATATCGCTCTTTTGACTACCGGAACTGGAAAAGGCCATGGGTTTTCCACCGAGCCAGGAAGGGAGCAAAAAGGACATGATGATTGTTTTGGCGTGGAAAGGAGCCATCCACAATTGAGCGCCGGAATCACGTTGTGCTAAACGATATCCAGAGGGAATATAGGTAACCCATTCGTTGAGACGTGTAAGCACGAGTTGAATGAAACATAATCTGATTTGCCATTTTAATTGAGTTTCGGTGTTGTAGGCTACTAGTTGACCACCGGAGATGAGAACGATGGGGATGGTGAGGAGAGCGATGCAAAGGAAGATTTTGAAAAACGCGTCAATGGCGAAGACGAATGCGGAGAGACGGGCGAAAAAGCTCATGCCTTTTACTAGATCTCCAAATAGACAGAATCTTAACTTGAGTGCAGTTTGCAACGTTCCGAGTGTCCATCGTGTACGTTGTTTGAGATGACCGGTGATAGTGTCGGGGACGGTACCGAATTGTAGGGCTTCGTGACAAAAGGCGGTTCTCCAACCGGCACCGAGAAGGAGGGATGAGGTAAAGGTATCTTCAGCGAGGGAACCAACTGGCCAGCCTCCAATATCGTCGAGGGCTGCACGACGAATGGCATAACCGGATCCAGTACACCATGCTACTCCGTTGGCATCCTTGGTAGGTTCCATTACGTGAACGAAGGCATCGAGGGATTGACAAAGCGGATCATTTTGAGGAACGTTGTAGAAAAGCTGGTTGTGTTGTTAGTTCTCTAGCTCTGATATTTCCGGATAATGATATTGAGAAAAACACATACCTGAGGTGGACAAACAAGAGCCATCTTATCATCAATTACCATATGAGCAATAATAGCTCTCAACCAATCTGCTTCTGGAATCATATCTGCATCCAAAGCTGCAATAAACTCGGCTTCACCTCCTTCCAAATCGACAACGAAATTGGTTCCACCTGTAAGATTACCAGCTTTGAAATGATGTGGAACACCCTTAATCTTGATACGAGCATGATAATAGACATTAGGATATTCAAGCGAAAGATCGTTGACAGCCTTTTCTAATTCAGGATCTTTTCCATCATCGAGAACGACAACGCGGAAACGGTCTTGAGGGTACTATCATTTTTATTAGTATTTACGTGGAGGGAAGGATATTTGGAATTAAACACTTACATCGCCAGCAGCAGCAGCTCGGGTCGTATCAAGAACAACATCTACATCTTCACCGCAGCACGTAACGAAAACATCAACAGTAGGTACTTCTTCACCACGAAGACGAAGCTTAGGTCGTGAACGACCGCGAATGGATAACATTTGGTACAGTTGGTGGAGTAATGCGGGACCTATTTGACGTAAGTGTGTGATATCTTGGCAAAACTTGGCAGGAGAAATAAATTTTCGGAAGTTGTGATAAGCGGAAGGATTTTTACGTGAAGGAAGCTGGGAATTTTCCGGCTCCAACAACACACGTCGAACACGGAGAAACGGAGGAAATGATAAAACACAAATACTTACAAGCAACGCAACCTTCGGCTGCAATAAAAAGCCACGCCATGATATATACCTTGTTATATGCTTTTTGAACATCTACAATACAGATGATACGGTATGCGTAGTAGAGGAAGTACGAGCCACAGGCTAGCAATGTGAAGAGTGGTGATAAGCGATACATGTTTCTTTTCCAAGGAGGAAGGAAGATTTCGTCATCGTGCTTGTGTAGTGTTTCGATTTGATAGACAGAAGTATCAAATCGCTTGTTGAAGGTATTGAAATGTCTGACTTTTCTAGCGGTGGCTGGATCTTCCTTCTTGAATTCTTCATAACTGATACTTTCATCTTGTAAAGCTGGTGTCGGACATGCTGTTGCTCCATCGTAGGATGAGGTATCGGAGAAAGAGCGGCCATGATTAAAGGCGTTTAACGAAGAGCCGTATGCTGGACCAGGTGTTGAAGGACCAGGTGTCGATGTGCCAGGTAATAGAGTTGCCGAGCTATAATTGTTTATTAAGTTTATGTTTGATGATGATCGCAGAGTGCCGGGTCGACTATTTTGAATGGTATCTAAAGAGGTGACTGATTCATTGTTATGAAATTCACCCCATCTTGCTGCTGTAGGTGATGGTGGTTGAGGGAGAGATTGGAACTCTCCGCGGTCATCACTATCACTGTGAGCCGCTGTGGGAGGAAACTGTATCATCCCGGATTATGCTTCCACGGAATATCGAGTTGACGAATGAAAATAGAAAAGACTCAAGGTTGGGAGAACGTCTATGAAAATGAGGTCAATTGACCGTGTTAATAAAGAACCAAAAATATGATGAGGAAAACGAATGAACCCTAAAAAATAAGAGACTTGTAGGCATCATCTGATTCTTAAAGAGATGGAGATTCCGCATGCACGATATCTGTGAGACTAAAATAGTAAAGGATACGAAGTGGATGTTAGTGACAAACATGCATGTCCCTGTCAGAGCCTCGAACCCTGAGTGGCAATGGTGAAAAGTATTGGATAACATCTGTACAAGGCTTCACGGAACCACTTATACTGTTAGAATATGGCTCCAGTGGGGAACATGTTGATTGAGGAGATGTTTTTGAGATGCCTCGAGATCTCGAGTCACTACCAAGATAATATGTGGGATGTTACTACTAATATTAGCTGTTTTGTAAGGAGCTTTCCCACTGACCTTTTTTCTTTCGAGCTAGTACTATCTAGGCTATGATTTAGCATTTATATTATTTAAATTATAGAGTTTTTAGTCCCTAGAATTGAATGTTTTAATCAATTGATCATGAGCTATGATAATTATTGGTATTCAAGTTTATCAGACGTCTTTGACGGGGCTTAGATATAGCATCTAGAGTTTGAACAATCGAGCTGGATGCAGTTAGTTGCTTTAATCGTGATAATAGATTTTACTAACAATGTTCGCTGATAAAATTGCTCACGCAATTAAAGAACGCTTGAAAGCCCAAGGCGTCTCTATTCTGCGGGCTGGAGAAATCAAAATTGCTATTCAGAATAGTTCAAGTTGTGTGGATGTTGAAGTGGAAGGTCTTGGTGTTCAATTGCTATTTCAGCTATTCTCCAAAGAGAGAAGCAAGCTAAACCTAGATTCTTTCTCTTGGATTTGGACTGCAAGTAGTGCAGATCAGCCATCCAGGGTATTGTAGAATCCTTGACTGTTCGTCTAAAAACAGAAACGATACATAGACTCGTGTAAACCAACATATTTGTATGGATCGGGCAGTCACCTAAGCAAACGCCGACAACATGACTGGGTATAGTATCCAAGTTTATGGTGTTGCTACCATGAAAGTACAAGGAGAACTCTAGATGACTGCTCCACTATCTCTTTGATGCAGCGATACTTGAGTATGTAGTTGGAAGACGCGACAAAGCTTAATAAATTGGAAAACGCAACAAGGGAGAGCGAGCCACTTTTGGACCCACTTCAACGCAAACCCTCCACGCAATATGTTTTTAGTCCTCTACATTCGGGCTATATAAATTTGACGAGAACCCCCACGGAAAATTGCCGTATTACTGAAAACCAGACTGAATGAAATGTGATTGTTGTTGAGATACCCTACCACAATCAATATTGAACAGAATTTTCATCCGAACTTACCATTGCAGACGTTTCATCTTAGTGACCGGCACACCAGCGATTGGAAGGAAGACCTTGCTTCCTGACGGTTCAAGTGGATATTACGGAAGCCGCCGTAGAATCTATTTAACGCTCGCAAGGTACTTCCCTGACGCTATGAACGACAGCAGTTGATGGAAGTTGCTTGCAGTAGTGTGTGTAAGGTTATCCCAATTCGGGGCATCGGGGATCAAGATAAGAAAGAAATTCACAGGAAGCCCTTGTAACAAGATACGAGGTAAGTATGCAGCGGATAAGACGGTTGGTCTCCACAACAGCTCTGTGAACCAAGAGAGTAGGTTGTAAGAAACCCACTCGGCAGCACAAACGACATCTGATATCCATATCCTAGATATTCGGAAACTTTTTCCAGCAACTATAGTTGGCCCGATATATCAAGATATGCTTCATGCCCGGGTACTGATTCATGATTTCGTCTAAGCTCATTTGAATCTTACTTGACAAAGGAAATTCACATCGGAGCTTTTGCGATAATGAGAGACAAGCCTCCTCTTTTAGATCGAGGAAACCCAAAGTGGATGTTGGAGATAGTGGAGGATCCCCTTAATAAAACTTTGAAAACGGCATTGATTCGTAATGGATGTCAACTACAACGATGAGATTGGACGAACTCCTGTCAACGCCTCATTTGTTTTTCCAAAGGAGGTTTACAAGCTTTGTCATGAAAGGCTCATTTGTTTCCTTTATCGTAAAGAAACTAAATGTGGTGCTAAACTGTGACGACGCGTGGAACATGCATGGTTTGAAGTGGAGATGTTTTTTTTTGGTCGGGCTGGACATCGTATGAATCGTACTTGGAGACCTTAGACCTCAGGGAAACGGATTTTTCTATGAACCTTGAATCTTATTAATGTAGTGGATCTTACTGGGAAAATTTGTATGGAGTTTGCTACTCTTTACCTTGAACCTTGAGGATTGAACGATATATATAAAGGGGACCAAAGTACAGAACAGCAGATGCAGTAAAATAAAGGACAAAGCAGAATCTCGGGAATCGAATGAGAAAAAGATTTGTTGTTAGTTTCAGATTACATAATACTCTGCTGCGCCTCACTTTCTGGGTATTGCAGGTCAATGCAGCCAACCAGCTTGGCTGTCTTTCCTTGCTCTCCATTCAACGGTCAGGAGTCAATAGTTGAAACCAGTACCGGCATTTGAGAACATTCCGATATACGTACGGATTTTTTACTCAGGTGGCATCGCATAATTCACAGCAAATCGTATCCAGCTGGTTCATAAAGTGCCCCCAGCTCCGTGTTCATCTATTCCGCTCCGCCCGACCAAGGAAAATGCAATGCCTTACTCCGTAATGTCGTCAGAATTAATCAATTCCCATAGAAATTTTCCGCGGAGCTCCTCTTTCTAGCATATCCTCACCGACTGTTCCGAATAGATTTCTTAAATTAGAAAATTAATGACGCTATGTTAAGGTTAACAAAGTAAAGTTTTTTCATACCGGCATCCACCCTCAATATACTTTTATGGAAGCTTCTAGGAAATGCCAGCTCATGCTCTTTATAAAAAGGAGTCTCGTGTTGTATTGTATTTTATTCTATTTTGATCACCGCGCAATTCCAAGAGTTCTGCATAGAAGGTTATGTTGATAGTTCTTGAAGATTGACTTGGCAAAAGTTCGCTAGAGAAATGAAGGGGTGGTAAAGCAAATACATGGATAAGCTGCGCAAAATCTGCGAGTAAAGAGTGAAGCCAAATCTCCGTTTTCTTGTTGTTTTCTCGGCTTTGATGGGTATAAGATGAAAGAAGCAAAGTGCTAAATTCCAAAGGTAAAGGGTGTAGCCTCAAATCAGAAGAGAAAGATCGACATCCACCTTGGTCTCCGCACATTCATTTTCACGCTTTTGTTGATTAAAAAACATCTTCAAATACCTCGGAACCTCTTTTATTATCGACTCTAATCATGTAAAATTAGTTTCTTGACAGTCCTGTGGGGAGGCTCCAATGAACTTGCTGTCAAAAATTTCTCCCTCCATCAGTTCTGCATTAAGTTGATTCTATTTGCTTGGAAAAACGAGCCGTTTTAACGAATCATAACAGTCTAACCGGATTCTCGACTCACAAGGCTTCACTAACAAACTGTGATTCTTGGTCAATTTTACGACCTGGGCTACTCTATCAGTACACCCACTCACGGGCTTAGCCTCCTCGGCAGTACAGAAAAGTAGGTCGGTTGTCGTGTTCAGATTGAGATGTTTCCACTCTATAGATTCCCTGAGAATCGTGCCTTCAAGAGTAAGTTGCAAACAAGGCAATTAGCGTACATCACCGCTAGCTAAAACACGCTTTAACCTATGAGCTTGTGAGGAATAGGTAATATACAATCTGTCACTTCCCGAGGATCCATTGAAATCACGAACTCTCAAGTAGCAATATTGAATACCTTCAAGTCAACAACAAATTTGACATTCACAGACTGTAACCTCATATCAAAGTGAGGGGTAAGTTGGTTACAGGATTTGGTGGGATGAAAAATGCTCGACCCTTAGCGATCATCACAAGCATCACATCAATATTCTTCCAGCCAAACCTCATTTCAGGATAGCGAATCTGGTGTCTATTGGGCGTAAAAGGAACTCCGGAAAGCATTCATATGATCCCGAAACCAATCAAGGAAGATGATGTTTCCATTCCCTGGAGCAATCTGATGATCTATCTAAATCATCACGTGGTTTTCAGAACCTACTGTTCGATCAAGGCACTAGCCACACTTTGAATTTGTGATGAAAATCGTTTTCTCACCACAATTCACAGAGCAACAACATCAACGCATGACTGAAAATTGGAATGCTACGAATGAGAAGAAAAACATTTCTCAAATCACACCAGAAGTCATCTCCCCCTTTCTTCACGATTGTCATTAATAAACAACAATCATTCAATACAGAACTGTAAGTATACGAACTGCATGGAAACTACCCCAATTCCCTTTCAATCTGGTACGGGCACAGAGTAAAGTTGCCATGATTCAGTAATTATTACTATGAGCAAGAACCCTGAAACAACGCATATTTTAAAAGATCCGTATAAAACCACAAATCAGTTCGGCACCGAACCTTAATTAGGTATGCGACAACTGATAAAAAAGTACATCAGATGAATTCACTAAAAGAAAAGATTCGAATTTCATGCCAAGTAGTTAGTCAGGTACCGGTATCCAGAAACGTGGTGAAAAGTCCGAGGACGCGGCACGGCTTGTAGAACGGGACTAGATAATGAAGGGCTGAAAAGACGCTATATTTTATAGGCGACGAAAAACTTTTGCCGATGACATAAACGCTGACGAATTTCTCAAAACAAATGACGGCGCTTACGAAGGTGTGTTTGATTGTCGACTATGAGACCCAGAGGCTAGACCTCTTCTCAATCATTTGCACAGGTTAACATTATCTTACATGTTTGACTTGGAGACCTCGAAATTGACCAGTTATCTTGGTTGTCTCTTCTTGTGGTTCTTCTGTCGAATACGCTCTGTGCGGTGATGGAAACCGTCCTTTGAGAGGGGCAAGTACCAACAAATAGACATAAGTATAAGGTTAACCAACAAAGTAGGTCTCCTAGATCAGAATTTCTGTCGGATTTGGATAGACCTTAAGTGAGGACTTTTCAGTTGTAATCTACAAGGCGCAGCATATTCCACATTGTAGGAATTCTTGGCCAACAATTTAGACCTTGAAAAGTCAACATATTTCGACATTCGCTATACTGAAGGTAAAGGAAAGTGCTTATTCATTATCGTCTTGTTGGTTGGTTCTCTCATTCCTTCAATTATACAGTGTCGATTTCTGGGACTTCTCATCTAGTTCCCTCAATTAAGTTATTGAGTTGTTTTTGTTATTTCCTATTGTCTTGTGTCAAGAGAAGTATCGGACTCAAGCGTTTTTGTCTCCAATTCCTCACACTCCTTGAAACCTTCTTCTATATTCATATTCATCTTGCTGCCGGACAGTCACAAGCAGTCACTACGTCCGTCTTTCATCGCGAATAACCATTCGATAAACCTACAACCTACTGCATTCATGTCCTTATGACTTTCCAAGTCTTTCATTGCAATTCTCACAACCATTGTGTAAGTCAATTTTTATCCCATCTCCAAAACCCACTCACTTAATCGTTATATCTTCCAGTTTCTCACCTGAACCAAACCCTTTTCTTTTCGTACATCCCTTGCGAAATGTTTCTCAGCCCTCGATACAAATTCATTATCTACCTCTTCCCTTTCCTCACACCATCAATACATGCACAAACAACACAGATATGTGATTCTACAAATGCAACAACGAACTCTGGAAGATACACATTCTTCCCAGATATTACAACGACTGATAAAGATGGGTATCAATGCACAGATGTGAGTTGTTCTCCCTCCAGAAAGAAGAAACAATAAGGGAAAAAGCTAATTTCACCTCTCTCAAGTTCTCCCTCGCCGACGAGAATAGCGGTAGCGTAGGTTCGACAACTCTATTCAACACCACCTTTTCCTGGTCCTCCTCCCCCGACATCTCGACCCCGCACTCTTTCCCCTCCCTAACCCTCAATCTCCCCTCCATCCTCCCCATCCCCATCTCCAACATCTCTCTCTTCCCTCTCACCAACAACTGGGCTCTCTACCCAGGCAACCCTCTCCATACCATCTCCGCCACCTCCCCTGATTCCCTACTAAACGCATCCGTCATCGCAGCCTGCTACCTCAACATCTATCTCGATCTCGAACCCTCCCTCTCCCTCGACAAACGATTCTCCGCCACCAAAATCTCCATCTGGCAAGCCAATTACGGGGGTTTAATCCCCCTAGGTTACAACGACACCGCATCCACAATCACAAGACCGGTGATAAATCTCGCGGGAATATCATATACTCTCTACGTATCGCAAACCTCTCCATCTACTTCCTCTTCCTCTTCTTCTGCGTCTTCGAATTCGAATTCCTCCACAGTAGTAAACGACGAACCGCAAGTCCCACAAACGATATACACATGGTATCCCTCCGTCAACGCCACCACCCTCACCGCAATGGATATCTCCCCCCTGCTGAATTATCTCTGGAGAGAAGTATATATTTCTAGCAACACGTATGTGGGATTTGTAGAGTGGGGATTAGATGCGAGGAATAGTGTTGGGAATGTAACGTG
This sequence comes from Botryotinia convoluta, assembly GCA_004786275.1. Lineage (NCBI taxonomy): Eukaryota > Fungi > Ascomycota > Leotiomycetes > Helotiales > Sclerotiniaceae > Botryotinia > Botryotinia convoluta. Next base: position 43,504 of record PQXN01000026.1, on the reverse strand, counting down.
GAGTGTGTATGAGACGGGGATGACTGTTAAACCGGGGACGCCGGTAAGGGCGGTGGGGATGGGGAGGAGGAAGGAGGTGGGGAGGGGCGAGATGCTGGCGTTGGTGGGGTTGTTTGTGGGGGCTGTGGTGTTGTTTGGGTAGGATTGGATGGGGACGGGGATGAAGAGAGATTGTGTAAATCTTGTTTTTTTTTTTTTTTTTTAAAATTTTGTTACATTCATGAAAATTGATTGTATAGTATAGCGCAAGAAATCCAAAACTCATCATGTAGAGGGTTCACAGGATAATCTCATGCCATCTAACCGCGAAGGAAAAAAGCTCTGCGGATTACGGACAAAAAAGAACAATCAAGGCCGTAAATGTTCTCATTATAACTTTCACTTCCATTTCCAATTCGAGCAAAGGGAGAAGAGAATCAAGATGAGGGAAGCGAGGTGAATCTTCACATTGTTTTGTCAGTTGTGGTTGTAGTTATAGTTATAGTTATAGTTATAGTTATAGTTATAGTTATAGTTATAGTTATAGTTATAGTTATAGTTATAGTTATAGTATGATGTTTGTATTATTTATTATATTACATACCTCTTTATCTCTCAGGTCTCTCAATCTCGTTTTGAAGTTATTCCGCTTTTTTATTCTTATTCACCTATCGATATTGAAATGAAGTAGGAAGTGCGTATGTGATCTAGGTATGGATATCGACTTCAAAACAAAAATCCTAGATGAAAAAGTAAAGCACCGAAGTGAAGAAATATCTCACTACCCTACATCCAAGAAACCAAGGGAAGAGAGGAGGAACAAACACCATCGCGAAAAGATGTTGAGTAATTTCTATATAAAGTATTTCAACATTTTCAAATTCTTACACAGCTTATCGTATCATCGCACCTTAGCCTACAAAAGCTAGATAGATACCTACGCAGATATCACAATACCATGTTGAAGCTATTTATTATCTTTTTTCTCGAATTTGAGATCTGAACATCTTCCTACATACACTCTCTTAAATCTTGATTTTCTTTTCCAGTTCTCCAAGGGTTTCATTCAATGCATGAACCCGAACAATTTTCTAGTTGTGCCGTTAGATACTCGAGTATAACATAAGATATATCCAATAAACCAACAAAACCACTCACCAGTCTAACAAGCTCCAGTTCATCCACTAACATTTTACTGAACACTTTCCATCAGCATCGTCGCATTTTCTTTCGTTTCCCTCTTCTATTTTCTGTCATGTCTTATCACCGCTTCTCATATTCCCCCATTCCAATCATTCCAGGTTCTACCATGTCCTCCCCCTCTATTTTTTCGGAAACTTAACAAATCCCATCATCCTATATTTCGTAATCGGTTCCTCATCAGCCACCATTTCAGTTGGTCTTGAGTCTCCCGGTAATTCATTTATTGCGCCCGACATATATGTATTGGGTGCGGAAGTTGCAGAGTTTACTTCTGATTTGTGGAGGATGGGTGATGTGGTAGTTGTATCGTTCTGTCATGTGTTAGTATCATATAATTTTGGGAGCGAAAATAAAAAAGCAAAGAGGCTTTCAAGATGATGTAGTGGGTGAACTTCCCGAGAACTCTCGAGGAAGAAGGAACAGAAAAGAATACTAACAGCAGTCAGAGGAATCTTCCTAACCACTCCCCTTTCCGCCTTCGAAGGATCAATCCATGCCATAACAATCGCGGCCTCCTCATCTGGCAATGACATGAACGCCATTGCGAATGAATCAGATTTAATAGTAAGTTCTCTTGAAACTGCTATTTTTCTGATGTCCAACGGACTAGAATTTAAAGCCGAAATCAAATACAAATGCCCCTTTTCGTTAACCATAGCTAATTCTTTTCCAGATGGAGAGAAACTAGCGCATTGAATACGGCTTCCCAACTTTCCAGATCGGTTAGGCGCGGTTCTGATATCTGTTTTTTGACCTGTTTTAGGATGGACGAGGACTGGAACACCGGATTGTGTCCAAGTCGTTATACACACCAGAACTTCTTCAATACCCGTTCTTGAGCGAAAAATAGCGGACGAGAGGCCTCTATCTTCTGACTCATGTAATGGAACATGATATCTACAAGAAACTAGTTCTTGAGGCGATTGCATTGGAGTCATCCAAAAATATATTTGAATGGCTCCGCTTTTGGCACTTCGGGTACTGGCTAGAAGATGCATCCCATCGTCAGAGTAGGAGAGGGTTTCTACCTCCGGACAGTCTTCGCATTCACTATGAATGCGACTATGAAGTCGATCCTCTCTAGGTTCGGACGATTGGGTGGTTTTGAAAAAGTAGACCGTTGCGTTTGTAAAGCCTACTGCGACGGTGCTTTCGTTGGGGGATATGGCTATGCTGCTTGCCCAAAGATTTGGGGGTAAAGGATACTCTACAACCGGAGCTGATTTTTGCAAGTTAACTATTCTAAGCTAGTTTAGTGTTAGTAAATAGATAAATTGTTAGGAAAGTGCTATTGACCGAAAGGACATACTGTGAGCTTTGGATCTCGGGTGCCAATTATATAAGCTAAATACATTTTGGTTACAGATGCTTTATAACAGCTACTCTCTGTTGGAAATACACGGGTCATCGCGGGAGGGGATGCTCCCATATCCCAAATTTGTATTAAAGATTGAGTCCAGAATAGACCATTCGTTGAGTTTTGTGATAAAGAAATATTGATTGCTTTAGCGCTTTTGCTTTTCGAAGTCTTTCTTGGTACTCGAACTAAGCTTTCTAAGTTTATTTCGTCCAGTCTTTGAGCCTCCAGTGCTGATGAGGAGAGTGATGTGGTTTCGAGGGACTGTCCTGGAATAGACTCCTTTCGCGTTCCAGTGAAAACCGATGTCCATTTGGATCCACCTTTTGACTTTTTTCTATCAGAATGGCTCTGGCCCATTGTTGGCCGGTTCACAAAATAAGTCCCGCCTTCAGAGTTCATTCCATATGGGGTATGGCCATTCGGTGAAGTATTGCCAACGGAATCTGGAGAAAATGGCGTCTCGTCTGTAGTAGTAGAATTTTTCCGAAGATCTGGTATTCTCGAGGTCTCACCTGACCTCGAACCATCCAGTGACACCAAATCAGAAGAGGAAGAAGGTAGGGTAGTAGGGGTGTCTAGTCTTTGGCTGAAAGTACCAACAGTAGGCGATACTTGAGACGGCATAGTATGAGGTAGAGACCTAGACCGATCTTGAGCAGCTGCAGAGATAAAAGTTGTCTTGTTGTGAAAGGGTGAAGGTGGTTCAGTATCATATGTGCGCATCTTCACATTGCTTGCACTTGAATTACCGTAGGCTGGATGAGAGGGGATTGCTCCATCGATTTTCGGCGGTGGAAGTTGGAAGTATGTTGGAACATATCGTTCCAAATGCATAGCATCTGCATGAGATTCAAAGGGCTCAAGAAGATCCCAGACTTGCCTTGCAAGCGCCATCTCACGCATTATTGTAACTGGTTCTTCGCATTGAACGCATTTTGTCTTTGAGGGTAGTCTAACCTCATTTATATCTGGGTTCTCCAACTGAGCATAGAGATCATCGTCAGCATGCTATTCCATTAGCGTCAGTCCATATTCAGACTATTGCTCGGAACCTTCCCAAATAATTATGTCAGAAGTTAAATTCTAGTAAAATACTTGGCGTACCGGAAATTTCAGATTCTCTAGGTATCTCATCTGTGAGGCACCAGCTAAATGACATTTTGAGCAATTGAGCGTATATATTCTCGGTCTTGACGATTTGGCATGCCGGCTTGGATCATCAAGAGCAAGAATCCTTTTCGTAATTTCAGATATAGTATGCATCATCTCCCTATCACTCACACGACTTATGATTTGACGATCATTAAGTCGTAGACATAGTGCATCTATTGCATCCAATTCCTTATCATCTATTTCTATCTGCATCGACTGTCTCCTCAAATCTGGTGTATCTGGAAGGATGATTCGATATTGATCAGTAAAAGTACCGACCAAATCTTCTCTAGAGAATCGTGTCGGTATTCGCATATTCTCAATCGCTCGTAAAACTGCATTCCTCGTTCGTTCTGATGCTGCTGGAAGATATGCATCGCGAGTTTCTCCATTTATCGTATATTGAATCGAAGCTGCGACGACGAATTGAGTAACGTCTCGAAGTGCAAGGAATTGTGCGAGCCATCCACCTCCCCCACTACCTCCTCCTTCTCCTCCTCCTCCTCCTCCTGAGCCATCTGCAAGTATAAGAGTAGATACATATTTTGTCGAGAAGCAATCGTTCAATGGATACTGTAGATGAAGAAGTGTGTCAGTCAGTTTAGATTCGTATATTTTGATTTAAAGGTTCTAGAAGGGTACATAGAAAGCTTAGGCCTAGGGGAGCCCCATAAGTAAGACGTTAATATATATAGTGGCTCTTACCAATTCTTCTGCTAAATTTGGTAGTTCATCCCTTAATTTAGAGGGTAAAGCTAGTGGGTTAGGCTCGGAACCCCGCAATGATTCAGTTATTTCTTTGCAAACCAACAACAAAAATGATTTCGGTCCTGGATAACTGTCAAACATATGTTCCAGTGAACGATGAATGCGCCCAAATCTATCTCGACGAATCTTTCGCTGCAATTCGATTTTCGATTGAGATTGTCCATCGGATGGTGGTTGTGGTAATAGCTGCAGAACACGAAGCGCAGATAATAACAGCTCGGCCAAGTACTTGTCTCTCAATTGTCGCGACTCCCATAAACTCTCTCGACCTTCGATAACAATGTGCAAGACAAATTCAATCATCCGCAGAGTCACCTCCCAGCTAGCCAGAAATCCAAAATACCATCCATCTTTTTGAAGCTTCGCAGATGGGATAGAAAGGCGTTGGATGTAAAAAATGGCGTTGAGCTGAGCAAATAGAGTTATTACCAGATTTTGATAGGTTTCCTTATCGCCATCAGAATATACTTTTTCGAGGGAAAACTGCCCCACCAGTTCCAATATTATATTATCGACGTCGCTGCGCAGGGACAATAGTTTCCAAATGTTTGCTAGACGTGTAAATTGTGGTGATGCGGCCGAGGCTGGAGTCGGCATGGTGTGTTGATGGCATGAGCTCTCAATATATGTAGTAGCTTCAACGATTCGAAGCAGTCTGGTCGCCACGTGGGCTGACTCCCTCAATTTGGTGCCGCAATAATGGCAAGCTTTGAGAGTATATCATAAGTATGATGCGTGTCAAAATGGACCATGAAGGGCGAAGATCATCAACTCGATCGGATCGTATTGGGCTTATTTCCTGACGACCACAACCCGCGACCGTTTACAGTATTAGCTAGGGTACCATGAGGGATGAAATGGGTGGTGGCCCCGCTGTCACTTCAAGAGAACATTCAAGCAAGGTCTTTGGATATGATTTTTTTTCAAAAAGTACCCTTGTTCAGGAAGACTTTGCCCAGATTTGTCTCTTTTACTTGATCCAATTTGGAAGGTCATCCAATCTCAGCTACGGATACAGACCGTTTCGTCTATTCGTATCTCCTGTATACCATTGGATCATTTACTATCTGGCCACCCGGAGGGCTGAAAACCCCAACCGGTATCAGGGTTTATCATATGCAATATAATCCACTTTAAGGATCAATGAAAATGCTGGTTGAAAGTCCACAAGGATAGCACAGACTTGGTTCTTCTTGTGGAAATTCCAGACGAAAGAACCAGCTTCAAAAATAAATCTGACATTAAGGTTTTTTGGGATTGATCTTATTCCAGAACTTTATCTTCTGTATTTGACTGATTAGTTCGAAAATCTGTATTTTCTTCCTGTTTGAGGTTCATATTTATCCGGTTTTATATATTGTAACCATATTGTAGGAGTATGTTTTGTCACGAGGTTAAAGCAAAGTACTACCCAAAAGAGCGGCGGATGCGGAGGCCCCTGTAAGTAGGCATCAGCTTTGTGCGATATAATTAGTCGTCCCTTCTATGTGGTTACATTAGACCTTCCGCCCGTACAGGGGCTAAATAATGCGGAGGATTGTCTACATCGAGGCAGTGCAGATATATATGATTCTGGGCGACCCTGATTCCTTCGACCTCTTTTGCGCGAATTGTCATAACATTTTTGACTCGAAATTTCGACCGCAACATTGTTACGATGGATCATGAAAAACCTGAAGCGGTGATTCCACCGCAAATATTCGAATTCGATATCGATCACACTCGAAGTCGGACAAGTCCAGATGCAGAGCACAATTACCCTGAAGACCGTCGGGAACGCCGAGGGGAGAGTTTGTGGTGCGCCAATCTGTACCATTCAATCTTTGCGACCACTAATTATCATTAGGAGAACACTTGGTGAACGGCACATTAACGTGAGTTGCTGAGCTATGGCTGAGCTTTTTTCTGTCAGAAACAATGGCTAACGACGTATATCGTATGCTAGATGATAGCGTTTTCTGGGTACGTTCCTCGAAATCAAATTCTACCCAAGCATATCAATAATGTAATATGGCTACAGGACAATTGGAAATGGACTTTTTCTTGGTAGTGGTCGATCTCTTGCTGGAGCTGGACCAGGCGGCGCCGTCATGGCGTACATTATTATGGGAACAGTGGTTTCGGCTGTTATATCTTGTTTAGGTGAAATGACTGCTCTTATGCCTGTCAATGCCCCAGTCGTGGAGTTTCCTCGAAGATTCTTAGATCGCGGCGTTGGGTTTGCCGTTGGGTGGATGTATTGGTGAGCAAACTCAATCATGATACAAATAGAGAGGGAATATTGACGATCAGAAGGTTTGCATGGGCTGTCACTGCCGCAGAAGAACTAGTTGCTGTTTCTGGAACTCTTGGATTTCATTATGATGATGGAAGAACATTTCTAGCTTGGAAAATTGGGGAAAGTGTCGACCCTGCTGTTTGGATTGGATTGTTCCTAATAATTGTTACTGCTATCAATATGTTTCCTGTCAAAGTGAGTATTCAGCAGCACTCACTAATCATTACCGCTACTGATCAAAGTACAGTATTTTGGAGAATTAGAGTATGCTTTCGGTTGCATCAAGATCATCTTTATCACAATGGTCATTGTTTTGATGCTTATTCTTGACACTAAGCAACGTGCGTACAGTATTCTTTTGTTGACTATTGTGCGCTGACGCCCCGATAGCTAGCTCAGATGCTTATTATACATCACCCCCAAACTCTAAATGTGGGCATTCTTCACCGTGAAGTGCTATGTTTTTTTACTGATTTAATATGTTCAGATTGGTGTCATCCGTGGGGATTTTTCAACCACGCCTACTCCGTTCGAGATGAAGAAGGAAACCTGCAGCGAAAAATTGAAGGCCCCGCTGGCTCATTCCTTGGGATGTGGTATGTCGAAGCACGATCTCCAGCGCCTATAGATAGCTGACTATTTCTACAGGACAACTATCATTAATGTTATCTTTTCATATACTGGAATGGATATTGTAGCAGCAACTGCGGCAGAGTCAAAATCGCTTGCTAATGCTGAGAGTATGAAAATGGCCGCAAGAAAGATCTCCATTCGTATCGTCACTCTCTACACCATGGCCATGATCACAGCATCTTTTATAGTGCCATACACTCATCCTTTCATCAATGGAAAGGGGCAATCGGTTGGCGCGCACTCCATTTTTGTTATCGCAGTCGTCGAAGCGGGATTACCAGCTATGGCCCATTTCTTCAACGCCATCTTCGCTTTTGCATCCTTTACTTGCGCCATCAATTCTATGTATGTGGCATCGAGAGTCTTACATACTTTGGCTTTACAGGATCAGGCGGGACCGGAATTTATTGCCAGGAGATTAAGGCAAACTAGATCCGGTGTTCCAATCAGAGCGGTATTAGCAACGGCTGCTATGGCTCTAGTGGCTTTCATGGGTAGGACTGGCACAACTGCAATTGTGAGTGCCTGCACCCATCTGTTTATTGCGATACTTTGAAAATTAATTGAGAAAAATAGCGACTAAGTGAATTGGCATCAAACTGCACTTCATCGATTCTTATCGTCTACGCCACGATTTGTGCTACTTATCTCGGATTTTTTCGGACGTATGTCTCAATTTTCTTTTTTCCTCTTGCTTTTTCCTAACCGTTAGTGTTTCATTCATGCAGCCCACTAATGCCGCAAATGACAGACTCGAAGATACTAAACTCTATGGAAATGCATCGGAAAGGCAAGCAGCGCATTATGACCGCGATCATCCCCGTTACCCATACAAATCACACGGTCAATGGCTTAAAGGGTTTTACGGTATGGCTGCATGTATTATTCTCGTTACTTTTAACGGTGTTTCTGCATTCCTTGAAAGACCTTTTAATGTTAGAAGATTCATTGCGAGTTATGTATCTGTATGTTTCAGCTTCCCTGACTCTCCTATTGACTTTGTTGGACTAACACGGAACAGATCCCGGTGTTTATTCTTCTAATTATAGGCTATAAAATTAATAAACATGGACTGAAAATACGAAATTGGGGCCCGGAAAGATCAAATGATTTGAGGAACACGATTCAAGCTGCGAGTGAGAAGAGAAAGGGGAGACTGGAGTTTCCGGATGAGGGAATTAGTATGGAGAATTTCAAGACGTGGGCGCATTGGATGTGGGTATGGACAAGATAGGTTGTGCTGGAACACGACGAGCGTGGTGAGGCTTTTGGAACTTCGTATTGGGTTTATGATTAAATGAGATCGGCTTGGGTATGGATCGGGTATGGAGAGATTATTGAGGCTCAAATAATATTGTATTATGAGGCTGCTACGGAACTACAGGATGGGAAAGAATACAGGATACTAGGACGGGATAAATCAGGAAATGGAATAAGATCGGCGTTCGGGCACCGAATAGGTCGATTTGAAGGATATTGCACATTATCTTGTCGTCAAATTTTTTATATATAATTCAGAGGGATACTTGGAGGTGGGAACTCCTGTAATAATGAACATTATTTAGTATATTAGCGTACGTTAGCGCGCGAAGTAATACATCAAAAATCAAATAAATTACTAAAAATCGTCTTACTCAATCTTTATCAAAAACACCAAAAGCATCACCAGCAACCGGCTCAGCCCTATACTCGTACCGTAGCCTACTGGTATGCAGTCTGCCCTACTAACTAACTCACAAGAGTTAGAATTCGGTATATCTTTTGTGTATAAACGCACGACAGATATAGGCAACAATGGTGATATTATGATGGCTTGCATGATTGCACGGTATGCATGTATGTATGCGAATGTGTATGTGAATACAATGAGGATGAGGATGTTGTGATATCCTTTTTTGGGGGGGAATATTACTCACTTACTTACTATATTCATCTAATTCGGTATCGATATCTGTTTATGTGTTTGTATACGTATTGGGGTGTACTGGGGCATATGTCTATGTAAGCATGTATATGTATGTGTACATGAAATAGCATCATTTGATTCAAGGAAGGGTTCATCTGATGTTTTATGTTTGATATACCTGTTTGAGTTGGAGGCTGGACTGGTAGGGACTGTAATGGACAGGCGGGAGGAGAATAGGACGGGAAGGAAAACGGAGAGAAGAAAGGGTATGGGATGACGCAAAAGTGAATCGGGACCGGGTGATTGATGTGAGAAAGGCCGATCTTACTTATGGTAACATTGGTAGGTGTGATTTGAAAACGGTACGGCATTTATTAGTTGGATGAGGAGATGGGTGTTGGATGTGGAGGGTTAAGTGACTTTATAGTCTAATGCTGTGTGGTGGTTGATGATGGAGTTCCTGAGGGATTAGGTTGAGGATTATTTACTGGATGGGAATGGTAATAGGAACAGAATGATTGCTAGTCACTGATCCATATTGTTAGATAAGCTGTGAATCAATGCATGATATAAAAAATTAGTCTTGTGCTCCCCAAACGGATAATATCCATCAAATAAGCTATACCTTCGGTCTAAAATTATATATGCTTAACCAATCTAGCCATAAAAACAGCACTTTCGAACTGATTTCCACGGAGAATATCCAGTCACCTATTCATTTCCTGGCTGCACAACATGTGGAACTGCATAAAATAATCATGCGTTCATCTATCTGCCTTGCCGAGTAACCTCATATCGGTATTAAAATCTTACTATACTTCTCTGCCCAAAGTATATCAAAGTTGGGGTGCAGTAGAGGCTCAAGAAAAGGCCTCGTGCGCGATGTAATATAGTGTTATGCTGTGCTGTGCAGATAATTTTATTGTATTGTGTTGTATTAATATAACACCATGGTGTAGTGCAAAGTATGAGCGCAGTGTTGTATTTTGATATATTGTGGTGTGGTAAGGTAGTAACGATAACTAATTATGATGATTTACATGTGAGAATGCATTCGTATAACGTCCATACAAAATGCACTGCTCGTATATTCAACTAATAAATTTATTATAGTTTCGGCAGTTGCAATAATAACATGTGTTAGCTTGTGTACGAAATTGCCAATGTTTTATCGCATGATGTTTATTTTTCAAATGTACCGATTGGTTGTTGGGGGTGGGAAGCGGTAGGATTTCTTCAACTTTGTCGCCATCCTATCGCGATCCTTTTAATTTATCGGTGATGACTTGCTACCGTAATGCGGGAAGATTCATATCAAAGTCATTGCGGTGGCTTATGGCGTCACAACTTTGCATCCTTCCATTCGTTTCTCTTGTGTGAAAGATTAGCGTGCAGGAAAAGTGGCTTGAAGGAGTCAAGTAGACAGTATAAATGAAATGCCACAGGTGCTTTGCGATACAGGAGCTGTAGTGAAAGTAAGTAGGTGGAAGGGATGTATAACTTCGATGTATAGGGAGAGACATTATGGAAGATGATTAGTGATATGTGTATCATTGAACTGACGAATGTAACAAGCGAATTGTTCTGCCTCCTACAATCAGCCTACACGGTGTATGTCACACCTTCTTGTACATTTGCTATTTTAAAGTTGCGAGAAGCCCAAAAATTTGAGGTATCACAAATTGAAATAAGTCGAGGATAGAAAAAGAATTAATGATGGTAGCAAAGCCACCACGTGGAACAAAGCGGCGTTTGTTACTTGCATTTATCCTTACGAGTTGGGTAGTTAATGGGTTGATTGGTGGAGAGGTTCAATGAGATAGGCTGTTCATGATTGGTTGATTTATGGTGGACTCATTTTGTAGAAGATAAAAAAAGATAGGGGGGAATGATTGGTGTTAGATAAGATGACCAGTCGTATATGCGGAATGAGAGATTGCAGATGATTTCTTTGAACAGAAACGTAGAGAACTAGATAACGATTTCAGGTACATCTCGCTACTTAGTAAAGATGAAATGTGCATGCGCAAAGCCTGATTTCCTGTGAGAATAGGAGAAACATGCAGAAGAGTTAGCGTTCATGGTGTAATGAACCATAATTACTAAAATTAAACGTATGGATATCATGACTCAACCGAGAAATGTACATAGACAGCCACAAGGAGCCAAAGTAATGAAGAAACTAATCAGTATTTGCCCCAAAGATCTGAACCAAGAACACTAGAACTCGGAAGTGAAAAGAGGATCTGCAGCACTCTATTTGTGACGATAGCGTAGTTTAGTGGTAGCTAACCGATTGAGACGAAGTCGGAGAAGATGTATTTAAGAGGTGGAGTAGGTACGTTGTGTTAGTTAGAAAATATCCACAAATTCCAGTTGACCCAGTTCTAACCATTAAATCTCAATAAAACCCATAGATACATGTCATATGTCCAGATTAGGCTGCATCCAAAAACTCAAGGATGGTTAGTGATGAGTCGACTCATCCATCGTGAACTTCTCTTTGCCTTATAGTCCCTTCGATGACAGATAGCTCTCTCGTTTTTTTGATGCTTCCAATTTTATTGCAGCTTGCCAGTGCCTGTATCCAATGTTGCAAGCGCAAGTATTGCATATGTCACTAGCTCTCATGTACAGAGGCCAAGCTCACTGATTGAGTCTGTGGGGGCGCATTGGTGAGTAGAGGGAGAAAGACTTTTTGATATGTTGAGGTCGATCAGTATTTATAGCCAGAATGAGAAGTCTTAGCGCATAGATTAGTGTATTGTGCTGGCTCGACTTCCTCGAGATAGCTTTTGAGGTTATCGAGTGCGGCAATTGTACCACCTGTGAAAATCCTGTAGATTTTAACATAGCATTTCTTTATGGTGTAAATGAGGATAAAGCAAGAATATTGAGCTATTATTCATGCTTGAAACATTAAAATCCATCTCCAGTGATCCAACCCCAAGAACAGTCACTGATGAATGAAAGTGGTGTGAAGGCAGACAAAAACTTCTGTTTGCTCCTTCATAATTCGTCTAATGAAGTTGTTCATCAAGGGAATTTAAAAAGGCCTACGAGTCTCCAAATAGATCCAGGAGTTACCTCTAAAAATGTTGGTGGAAAACAGGATCGTTGATTGAAAGATGCAAATTGTCCAAATCTAATTTAGTTTTGAATTGCACAGTTGCATCAAGCGCTCGAGCCTCTTCGGCTAATATAATTAAAGAGGCAAAGTGATATTGAATTGTCAATCTAGCGTGTCTGCTTCCAAGCTTTCTTGTTTGTTTGTTTCAGAATAGAGGGATTTCAATCTCTATTCGGAAGCAGGGAAATCAACAAAACAATCAAAATTATCTGCAAAAGTCGAAATTTTGGTGAAATTTTTGACATTAATGGGTAAGTGATGTCTTCCTTTCAATTGCCCATGAGTTCTTCAATCCGAAATCTGCTCTTCAAAATATTTGTGAGCAAAGGCTTGCAACCTCCTCACTGCAGGTTTGCTCCTCCCTCCTGCTATAGGTATCTTCATAAGGGTGACTTCATCTCATCATGAAAGAATATTTAAAATAAGGAAAAGAGACTTAATCAACAATCAATCACCCATGCATAATTAGATACGTCTGTTTCAGCAGTTCCTTGGCAATTTTCCTCAAAATGAATTCAAAGGCGACACAAGAGCTCCATCAAAACAGAATGCATTTACTAATTTTGGTTGTCTAACTTAGATCTTCCATGTCAGAATTCACAGTTTTCCATTAAGATGATGCACGGAAGCAGATGGAATGTTTTCCACCTCAGTCCTCAAAGTTCTCATTTGACTATTGAAAGAGCCAAAAGCCTGGAGTCGATTCAAATGACAGAATTGACGGTATGCGATTTACAAGCATTCTGCGCAAGGAGAGGGAGGCCACTGATGTGGAAGTCACTACCGCAGGTTCCATAAGGGGAGGCGAATTCGATCGTGATAATTACTCATGTTCACGGCGGCTGATATGAAGAAACTCTACGTTCTGGTAAAGGAGTGAGCATCCGACAATGGATGATGGTATTAGAAGATACCAATGTGAAGTTGGTACAGTAATCGAGGAAGAAAGTCGCAACAAGTGCAGGGGAATTGTAACGGCTGACAATGTGTAAGTTGAATGATAGTGAAGCTCTTGGTCATGAACTAATCGATACACCTATAGACGATTCGAAAACGCAACCGTTCCTTGTCACCTGCTTGAAGCTTAATGGCTGAACAAACTTAGCGACGATCTTCTGCACACGATTCAGCGGCGCCGTTGGTGAGTTTATAGCCTGCCATTAACGTTATGGACTCGATACCAAGCTTAGCTTGAGTCTTGAGGTGACGCTTACACATACATATCCGCCGGAATACAAAGGGATAGAATGTGCGTTTAAAGGCGTCATGTACCCTCCCTGGAGAATAGACTGAGTACGTTCTGTTAGTATAAGTCAAAAATTCAAGAAGTGTGGGAAGCGTGCCTTTGATTAGCTTAGCTAGCTCACTCTCTAATATATTGTGTATTAGCTTCTTTTCGGATGTAATGATGCAGTCACTTAGCTGGGCTTGGAAAAGATAATCAAAATTGTCAGCACGTTCCCTCGATACGAAAACTGGATCAAGGGCCATGACCACTAGCCGCGGCATGACTTGGCTGGATATACCATTCGGCTGTCTGTTTCTGAAAATTTTACCAAGGCCCAATTCAACATGGTTACGAAGATCAACTATTTTTACCACACATCAATGGTGGCTCTCTGGCCGATCTTCGAAGCGACCGAGAGCTAAGGGCATTATTTCTGAAACTGCTTCTTCTGAAGCTGTTAGCTCTCGTGCTGGTGATGGATCTGTAGGATGACGAGGGTTTAATATCTACCTTGACTAGGAGACCAATAGCAGATTTACAGGGAAGCGAATGTGTGGAGCTTGCCTGGAGCCAGAATGAGTCCTGCTGTCTTAGTTCAATATTTTGATTCCAATATTACATAGGCAAAACAGTCGCTTTCATCTTGGTTTTAAGAACGCTCCAAATATTCGGTGCCTTCTGTATCAGCTGTAGGTGTTTTGGTGCGAGTAGATGCTGTGTCGCCTGGTTAGGCTCTGAATAGCCGACTTGGAAGCAAACTGATTCATACTTGCACTGGGACAAGGTTGTCCCTCTGAAGCTTGAAAGGCGCGAGCTATCTGGCTAGCAGATTTCTAGCGAAATTTTTGACTTCGATGCTTTTTCAACTGGCTATTATGGTGATCCCTCCCTACTTCGCGGGTATCCCCAGGGGAATTATCTCTAGTCTCTATTGAGTACTTTGATTGACTAAACGTAATCAGCCCCAGAGAGCCACATTTGCATCATCACCGATGCGCTGCGAAGAATTGGAGAGAACACGGCCCTTTCAGAAATTGGCTACCGCTGAAAATACCACATAGCTTGGCCCGAGTCAATGTGAGGGTCAACTCTTGTGATTTAGTATAACAGCTGTTGAAAAAGTGCTGGCCCAGTATTCTGACTAAGATTCACAATAAGAGCGAGGCCATCGAAAATGAAGAGGCGACAGGCTGCCGCAAGCATTGCAGACGAAAGCTAAGCCGAAGCTGGAAACTTGATACAGAGGCAGATCCAGACATTTATCGCGGCATTGACGATCAGATTGAACTCGTCACATTTTGGAGTTTGATACGCTCTCACGACTTGAGAAGAATAGTAATGTCATCGGTCATCATTGACCGCGTCGAAGAAAACCCGTCCCCTTTCTCCTAAACGTAAATTCAAACCGTCCCTCGAGGAACTCTCGGTAATTCTTCTTCTAAGAAGGAAGAAGGTTCTAAGCGGTCATCATTGTCGCAGATAGCCAGTTCTCGCATCCCATCCTAGCATCCTGATGGCACTTCTCGCTGGCAATCCACTATTTATAAATCTGGTGAGTAGGTCGGTTCGGGTTGCTAAGAGGGAGGCAAAGCCAAAAGCTAGCAGATAAATGACGCTCAAGTTTTGTGAGAGGCTGGGTGAGAGTATTTTTGCTGCCAATTGTCGACGCTCACTGTCTCTCCATGCTGGCATCCTGATTATGAGGGGTCTTCTGCGCGGGCCTTGAGGTTCTCGAGAATGAGTCAAATCCCAGAGCTAGCACGGCAGCTATGGTTAGATTGACGGTAGACAGCAAACATTATGGTGTCCTTTTCTCAAAGCAAGTATCGCGACGTTACTATTGCCGCTATCAAGCCTGCTACACTGATCATTAACCTAGATCAAAGTGATGTGTTCAGGGAAGCTTAGATATACCGTATGGGGTGTGGAGTCTTGAAGCACTAATGGAGCGATAGGCCACCCTTTCATTTCTCGAAGCTTGGTTCCAATGTTCCTTCATCTAACGATTATTTACCATTCTCGAGGAACAAGTGCAGGTTGTTGTTAACTAAAACTCCTCTGCGATCATCGAAGGGTATCAACTGCCAAACAGGTAGCGGTAGGCATCAGCTACTCGCAAAGACAAAATCTAATGGTGGAGTTGTGTTCCTCGTTTCTATTGCTCTTTGAGTGAATTTCGAAGCATTTTCGTTATGTAAGTGGACTTGGTGAAAGGCTTTGAGAAGCTCAGATATGAATTTGCCAGAAGATATTACTCGAAGGTACTTTTCAAAAACTGCAAAGGGAGGCATTGAATAGTTTCGAGAGCAGAGAAAACTAAGGAAGTTCGTAGCAATTAGTGGTGTTGGAAGAGAACTTTACGCATGGGCGACATCTCAAGCTGGCGAATTTTGCCGAAGAAATATTTATCGTCAATGCCTAGTTTCTGTTGTTGAGTTAAGTTTCTGGATGTCTTCATATGGTTGGTCAATTTATTATCAACACAACAATAGACATCGGCATGGTGACCCTCACTCACCAAAATTATCACAACAGAACAAAAGCACTGCCTTGCTTTGATCCTTTACATTTTTCAATAACACTTTTCAACAACGCAACTTCAAATCCTCAAAATCAATCTCTGTCCCAAGATATTTTCAGACACAACGGATTTAGTCATAATCTTTTTCAAATTGTTTTCATCGAAAATAAAGATGTCATACAACAGAGAAGAAGCCTCTTTCCCCGCTACCCCATCCCCTCCATCTTCAAACGCTTTATACGAAGACTATGGCTTGACGCACCAACAATGGTGCAACTATGAATATCCTGAAGAGCCATTGGATGTTATAAATGCGCAACTGGCAACAGTCACTCGCGAATTAGGATCAACTGGCGCCAGTCCTTCTCCTTCACCTGCTGGTTTGCCTCCAGGATGACCCAATCTCCCCCAGGGCGCTCCTTACTATCTCCCTCCTTCACCACATCCACAAATACCTCTACATCTAGCAAACGATGATGATATTGATAATTCCATGGATCTCGACAACCCAAGACTAGTGGCGTCACAACTACAAGCTCGAGATTCAGTTACTTCCAGAGGTCGTGTGTCCACTGTAGCCAAGCGTCCAGCCGAAGGCACCGCTCTTATTGGTACTGATTTCGTGGCAAAGTCAGACCCCGTCCGCGCTGCCATCATGGCAAACTTGACCAAAGAGGCAAGAACAGCGACCCTTCCTCCTGGCGTCCCGCACCGCAAACAACTTGACCTTCTGAGGGATATGCCGTTACGCAGACAACTCTCTCTACGAATATCATACGAGGATTTCTATCGCACGTGTCCCGACTACTGGGATGCAACAGCCGGATACTTAGTGGGTGAAGTAGTCCCTGAGCCTTGCATCTACTATAAAGCCGGCAATGGACTATTCGTCGAGTGTGTTGTGGTTCCACCTCAACTTGGCAGTGATAGACAACCATTGGGAAGAGTTTGCATGAGTTGTGCTTATCAAAGCTCGGGGGGAAAGTGTTCGTTCCATCCAAAGTAAGTTATCACTTGTTCATTGATTGGCCGTTCTATATTGAGGCTTTGTTGATTTTATAATGTATTGGAAGGATCTAACTATTTGTTTGTCGAATAGTCACAATCAATGGAAAGAGAGAACGGACAGGGAGCGCAAAGAGCGAGAAGGAAACGCGTAAGAGCGACGATTGATTGTTTTTCTGGTTGAACAATTGAGCAAAAGTCTTTGAAACCGATCTTGAGCTCAAATGCCTCTTTCTTCTTACGATAGCTCTATTCACCTTTTTGCTTTTCTCCCATTTTCCTCTGTCGCCTTCTAGCCACCGCTCAGTTGCCTTCGCAAATTCTCGCTGTTCTTGTTTTGTAGTATTCCAGTGACTTATCTCGCTGTCTTTACACTCTTCACAAGACATGACCGCTATTGTTGTCGCGTTTTTATCATCTCCAGCTCTCACTCTCACCTTTCTTCTACTTTCGCTGTCTATTTTCTGCTAGTCTTTCGTTCGCCTCTCTTGTATCCGAATGTTATTTACACCATCGTCATATCCTTACTGTCGACATCTGATCCGTCATTCTTCAATCTTCGTCTCCCTCTAGTGTGACCAGATTTTCAATACAATAGCGGCTGGACGAGCAATATCCCCAGACAACTGGTACAGAAAGGCGACTTGGCTTGCTGTCTGGTTTAGTACAGGGAGGAGAGCAGACCCGCACACGTTGTATTTGGTACCTCAGTGGATCGAAAGAAACGGAATCGGATAGGGAGAGTGGTCTGTATAACTGCTGGCGGTTTTTTTCTTTGTCCACTCTCATGAAGTTGAGGTGATGGCGTAGATTTTTTTAGTTTAGATACTCTATATGATGGAGTTTCGCTCTGAATTGCTTCCATGTTTGGCCATGCATTGTTTCTGTGCATACTTTGTATACTGTGTTTTTTTTTTGATTTTCTCATTCGGAGAATCTTGCTTTGTATATTTATTGTATAGAAGCAAGTTAATCAATAACGGTGAGAAAGTTGAACTGATAACTGGAGAAAAGAGGTGATGCAAATCTGGAAGTTGTTATCCACATCACTATCTTTCTCTCATTCCTTCTATCATTCTTCCTTTTACCATCCTACCCTCTCTTTTCTTCTTTTCTTGTGATTAGTATCTGCAGTAACATCTATCTAGCATTTATTTGATTTCCAATTTTGGTAATATTCAAGGCACACCTAGCATAGTTACGTCTTCACAATCACAATCAAACTCAAAATTCATCGAAAGATTCCATACGCATGTAGCATTGTGAGATTTTCTTAATATGGTATGGTGTAATGTACAGGATACTATCGTCTCGCTATCGCTATCATGAGATTAACTCTCTCGTAGCCGTTGCCAACTTCGTGTAAGTACCATCTCTGACTCTTGAGGTATTCGTAAGTGTTGTCTTTAATCTTCCTACCATATCTCAAGCCATAATCCCCTTCTTTACATACTCTACCACATCATGAAGCTCTGTACTTTAACATGTGAATAAATTTATGATATTCCTTGTGGCAGGAAATCCCTACTTGCTACGCCTTTGATGGTGTTGGGTATGGGGATTTTAAGGTTGTGATTTGTATGGCAGAATATATGATCTCTCTGTTCTTTGGCATCGACCGGATTCCTTGGATCCTGCTCTAGCGGGTAGAGCTTGGGCTGGTGCTAGCGCTGGCGCTGATGCTGATGCCGATCCCGTTACTGGATCCAAATACTTATTGGAAGCATTGATATTGGTGTAGGAGAAGGGGTACTGCTGAGGACTACCAGCGCCATAGTGCGAATTGATAATCCATCATCGACTGAGTCGATTAGAGTGAACTATCGTAGGCCATGGATCGTTTAACATTCGCCTGACACATATCCTGCATTTGATATACAAGATTAATCGGCGATATACCCTGCATCAATTGTTCAAGAGCAGCTGAGCTATCCGATGGCAATCAATCGAGACCCGGATGGTTTCGTGCCGGGTTTCGAAATGGCTGTCTGCATAAGTTCATTTCATACCCGGTCCAAATTTCCGGAAGCCGGTTGGTCCATCGGCCAACCCTGAGAGGGCGCTTATGATGAATTTCTACAGGCTATAGGCCAAAGCTTATCACCCATCGCCTAGTAATTTCGACTCATGGGTTGCAAATTTGTACCGAAAGCTTGGAACCCATTGGATTGAGAATGTTATCATTTGGGTGGGTTTGATCGTTCGACGTGGGGTTGCCACATTTGCGGCTTTCTTTGTACTAGCAGCTTTTGATAATTATATAGATAGGATGTGTTGAGGTACCAAAGGCATTAAGAGTTCTTTATTTTTACAACATTATAGCTTTCATTGTCGTTCCCTCAAGTTCATGGTTTTTGGACTAGCATAGTACAATGAAGCGGCGAACAAATGAACATTCTATTCTGCGCTTTCCCCTTTCGAGTTTATCAACAAATTATCGTAGTTCAAGAAAGTTTAAACTGTACCATTGAAGTCTTACTGTCTCAAGCCGAAACCTTATAAAAAGTTTGGCGAGGAGCTACTGCGCTGGGCACATAACCTTAACTAATAAGCTCGGCATATCAGAATCGACATTCAAATACACTTAAACCACGAAATCTCAATAAAGTATCTTTTCAACAAAGTATGATTATCAAATATTAATTGATCACTTTGGGTCATACCATTGAGAATTGAGGAATCCAAAACATCGATTGATTTTTTGATGAGCTGCATGCTTAAGAAACATGTCCCACTTACAGAATTGCCAGGGTCTCTTCTCTCCTGGCTTACCCCCTCCCTCAGTGACACGCACTTACCTCACTTTAGTCTGAATTGCCGAAATGTCCCTTCCCCAGTTCTTCATTAGTCCACCATTTCCCCGGATTTAATCGAATCTACGATGACGGGTATTCGTGTTTCCTTTCTTATCAATTGAAGCTAGGTATTCTACATTTACTGCAAGACCAAAATATCTAAACCTCTAATCTTCATCATTCAGCAACAGACGCCACGGCACGCAGAAGTATTACATGAGATATATATAAAGCAAAATTATAAAACTATATTGGGAACTTATACACGACTTCATTGCGCTTTGAAACGGCTTTCAACAGCCTTTCGACGCTGTGTTTATCGGTTGATCGATACAAACGAATTGCTTGAATACGTCCCATGTTCAGATTTTTACTCGGCAATTTCTAATCATTTCAATTCTCACCACGATGCCGGACCTTGAAGGTCGAGCTCTCTTTACAGCCGTAACATCACTAACATGTCTTGGGTTTTTGCTCATAGGATATGACAATGGATTGATGGGAGGGTGAATTTCATTCCATACAACCTCAATGCATTTCTTTGATCTTAAACGCTGCCACTGGACTGCCTTCAACTAACAGTTCATGGCAGACTCGTTAATGCAACAGGGTTCAAAGATACATTCAACAATCCTGACCCCACCATCGTTGGCCTGATCGTCGCCATCTATGAAGTGGGGTGTTTCCTTGGGAGTGTGGCTACATCTTTGTTTGGAGAGAATATTGGAAGGAAGAAATCAATTGGAATAGGAGTAGTGATCATGATCATTGGGGCACTACTACAAGCATCAGCATACTCGAGAGCTCATATAATCGTTGCACGAGTGGTTTCTGGGGTTGGGATGGGGTTTATAAATAGTACTGTTCCTGTTTTCCAAGCAGAGTTCAGTCCCAAAGCAACGAGAGGATTGTGTAAGGAAAATACCTAATGCATAGGAGAACTACTATACTGATTATATCACAGATGTCTGCATGCAATTATCGACTTTGAATTTTGGAATCTTCTTGGCGTATTGGGTCGATTACGGCTTCACGCAATCATATACTGCTTCGTTTTCTTGGAGAGTACCAACAATTCTCCAATGCATGTTCTTAGTACCAATGCTTGTTTTACTCGCCATAGTACCCGAATCTCCTCGATGGCTAGCTGCGCACGAGAAAAGGGATGAATCCCTGAATGTTCTTGCTCGATTACACTCATATCACATGACAGAGGACCAAATCAAATCTTTACACATGGAGATTGTCCGCACTTGCGAATTCGAAATATCACTAGGAACAGGTTCTTGGAGTGATCTGTTCAAAAATGATGCAATCCAATCGCAACGGCGCTTCTTGATTGCATGCGCCATCCAATCTTTCCAACAATTAGGCGGTATAAACGCATTGATATACTACTCCAATACACTTTTCTCAACCTCCCTAGGATTCTCAGATCATCTCAGTGCGCTTATGTCGGGGATTCTCCAAACTTGGTTCTTTGCCGCTAGTTTTATTCCCTGGTTGCTCATTGATCGAGTAGGAAGGCGCCCTCTACTCCTGTCAATGATTTCGGTCATGTCAATAGTAATGATTGTGCAAACGGGATTGATTTATAACGTGCAAAATGATACATTAATTGCCAAAGGTTGTGGTATTGGTGCGGCGGTGATGTTGTTTATTTTTGAAGGGGCATTTACTATTGGATTTCAAGCGACAGTAAGTATTATTGACATTCATTATTATTGCACGAACAGGCTCGCCACTCTATTGACCGAATTTTTTGCTGCTTTGTAACCTAGAAATACCACCTAAAGCATCGATTGCATCCGGCATTACTAATTCTCTTCGTTCGTCACTTCTAGGTCTGGGTTTACCCTTCCGAAATTCTTCCTCTCCGTCTTCGTCAACGCGGCTCCTCGGTCTCCACAGCATGCAACTGGATTTTCAATTACATGATCGTACAAATTACTCCGATCGCATTAAATAACATAGGATATCGAACCTACATAATATTCGGGGTACTGAATGCGTGTTGGATCCCGATCATATATCTCTATCTTCCCGAAACCAAAGGATTGGAATTAGAAGATGTTGATAAAATCTTTGAGAGAGACCAAGGAACGATCGAGATACTGGGCGGTCTAGAGAGGGATGATGAGGAGTTTGGGGGAGTAAGTGTATTGAATGTGGAGGGCGGAAATACCAGTTCTGAGAATCAGAGCGGGAGCAGGAGCGGTAGTGGTAGTAGCGTTGTTAATCAGAGGATTTTGAGTACCGATAATGGGAAAGGGACGAAG
The DNA here is from genome assembly GCA_004786275.1 of Botryotinia convoluta. Classification (NCBI taxonomy): domain Eukaryota; kingdom Fungi; phylum Ascomycota; class Leotiomycetes; order Helotiales; family Sclerotiniaceae; genus Botryotinia; species Botryotinia convoluta. Next base: position 21,267 of record PQXN01000026.1, on the reverse strand, counting down.
GTAGAAATAGAGCGCGTGACGAGCGAAGAGCGTCCTTAAACCGATGGGCGCTGAGATGGGTCTGGATTTGAAGATGGGGTTCGAGTTCGTGTATATCCTTGTGAGTTGCGGGTGATTAAAGAAATGAGTCGATGGTTTTGTGCGAATACCCTTTTGCGTTGTGAGAACTCTGGCGTTGAAGTTTCATTATGCCATGGTTTTCATGATGAGACGAGCAGAGATGAGACTAGGCGTATGATTCGATTGTGGCGGCAAGGAATCGTAAAGCTATCGATGCTTTGATGCAATACTGTATAGAGAAATTGAAGAGTTTTATCGAGTCTGTGAGAATGAAATCTATCAAAGTTCTTCTGACAAAGCTATGTCAAGAAAATGAGTTCAAGCTCGTCTCCTCTATATTAAGCTACATATTTAATGGGGCTTGTTTGATTGTGCGGTCATATGATTATAAAGGATTTTGATGCTACTTACGCAGTGAAGCTACACTTCCTCATGATCTTACATATTCTGAAGTGTCGGAAGTTGTACAGTGACACTCGAACAAATGAGTTAAAACCGTTGGGTTAATGCATCTCCCATTCGGGCGAAAAAAGGGTTGGTGATGGGATTTACATATTTCACTCATAATAGCGTTCGGAGATTTGGATAGCTGTATACTCTTGAGTTCGAATTTTTGACAGTTTGCTAGTTCAGATGATTAGATCTGTAGCAATTTCAGGCGATAGTAGTTGCCTTCCCGAGAATATGTACCTCTCCTCTGCTATGTGCAAAATCTATTTATGTGACGTCATTTGTACCACCGTGGTTCTTAGCTAAAAGTTTATTTTGTCTTCTCTGCTCCTGCTTTTCCCTGCGCTTGCTTTTCTCTGCGCATTTACATTTGAATCTGCAAGTTCTTTTTCCGTGGCAAGTCATTGTAGTATGTTGTTGCAGACTCTGGGCAGTTGGTGAAGAGGTAGGTAATGCAGTCAGATCCGTATCTTGATTGAATGCATCCCAGGACAACGTGCCTACAGGTAATGTGCTAGATGATGAGTTATCAGTCAGTGGCTCTCCAGGCAATGTTCCTCCTGAGAAAATTTCTCCTCCAGGTTGTAAACTCTCGATACCATAAAAGCCGCTTGGGTGCATGAGTGACTGGAATAATTGATTGTTAGGAATGAGTTCCGGTCAAGATAGCTGGAGGGACTCATCACGAGATTGCTCTTGGTCCAAGGTCGAGCTCTGAGAGGCAGGAACTTCTCTATCCTGTCTCCTGACAACCATACCTAAACGATGCGAAGATGTCATGAAGTCAGCACCGTCTTCAGAGCTTCACTGAGGATTATAAGTTCCACGTTCCCTTGAATTTTCCTCCAAAGATCCGGTTAAAGTATTGTCGATTGCGCCCTCGTTGCTGATATTCGATACTGCGCCACCAAAGGAAGACGAAGTTGAATCAACATTTGATATTATGCCGCTTCCAACTTCTGCTTCCCATGTTGGCATGTAGTCAGGGTCAAAATCTCGCCGAGCCCTTTTATTTGTTGGAATAACACGGTCAGAGGGTGCCTGCAAGTCTGGAATTGTAGAACTACTGGCCGAACAAGAATTAGTCTGGATCTGTGTTGGTACTCCAGACCGGACTGTCGCATCTCCCATGAAATCTGCTTCCTCGTTAAATATATTGTGTAGAATTTCCCGAGTTTTCCTAGCAGATTGACGCTGGCCCGTTGGCCTGATTATTCCTGGACTATTCATTGACTGATTGTGATCTATTGTTTCCGATTTGACTCTGTTTCTACTTCCAGATGGACGGCCTCGTTTCTTGCCACTCAGACCCACTTGTGAACTTCCGCGTGATGTCGGTGTCGAAGCTTGAGAAGAGCCTGCCGGCGAAGAGTCTAAAACGATTGCATGGTAATCCTTTAAAGGTCTGCCGCGGCGTCGTTTCGGGCCGATGGGATAAGAATAGATAGCTTCGCCCTCTACGTACTCAACCTTGCGCTTCATACCTTTTGGGGATATTTGGCTGTTAGCTGAAAGTTGTTTCGCGGGAAGACATGGGCTTGCAGAACTGGGCCATTCCGGAAGCTCAACGGTAACAGTATCTCTATGATGCTCCTGTTTTATATTGCCTCCATCGCCTGACCCAGAGACCCGAGGTGTTTCACCAGAATCGCTGTCTTCAATTTCTATTGAATGCGAAAGCTGCTCGATGTTTTTTATAAGTGGTTCTCGTGGTGATTCTGAAAGTGGTTCCGTTAATGGCACCGGTAACGGGTCTGGTCGTGATTCTCGTAATGGTTCTGGAAGCGATTCTGGGAATGGTTCCGAGGGAGCCTCAGGGGGTGGCGCTGATGTCTCGGCAACAGGCCTCGAAAACTGAGATGAAGTCTCTGTAACATACTGATCTGCTTGGTCAGGTGAAGGCTGATTGTTTATTTCGGGAATGGGAGATTCTGCAACAATTCTTGATCGAGATCCAACCCCCAGTCTTCTACGTGTGATCCCCGCAGCTTTCCGAGTCTTGCAGTGTAGACATGTGGTAGGTGCTGAGCTCATCATACTAACAATTGAGCCTTCGGGTAACACGATCGGTTTTCGACAACTATCACAGTTGTAATGACTACTTGGCATGTTGTCTAGAAAACCATATTCATCTTCCTCACTATCCGTTGACTCTGCTATGGCCGTGGTTTCGTCAACGTCTGGATTAACGCCATCTGTACGAACTAAGTTGCCGTCCAGCTCCTGACCATTCATATCGATAGGGATAGGACTGCCCAGATCACTAGCATCACTGAAATCCTCCCAAACTTCTTGACTCCTCATGTTTCCCAGGATCTCATTATTCGCATGAGCTTCATGCATTGCTTCAATGTTCCTCCGAGAACTGTCAACAAGATTGTTGAACGCTTCAAACGAAAACTCTTTAGTAGATACATTGCGTGGAGATCCAGCTCCGATACTTGCAAGTTGATCGTAAGGGAAATTGGCGACACCAGAAGCACGAGCTAAAGCAAGGTATCTGACTGAAATATCATTGGCTAACTGAAGCATATTATCTTCCGGTCTATCAGTCGTTACTGAAGTCGTAACAGACTCGCTTGCTCCAGGAATTGAGAATTGGGGAGTCGCGCTCGTAGAATTATCATTAACAGTTATTCCACGTGACTTGGCAACGCTACTGAGAAGAGTGTCGAGCGCTTTCGAAATATCTGTGCCAGACACAATTTCTTTTAGTGTGCCATTATTCGGAGTATGAAGCGCTTCCGTAGTTGTGTGTATCGAGGTTGTTTCCAATCCTGCGTCATCGATCGTTCTAGGGTCTTTTTGTGAATTACTATTGAGAATGGGTAGAAGTTGCCTGTCAACCAAGCCTTGCGCGTCCACGGAATCAGAGCGACTTCTCCGTTCCAGGGTACTTGGTTGATGAGCTGCCTCGTTATTGTGCAATATCGACCTGTCCTCTGGAGAAAGAGCTGGATGTAAACATGATGAATCATATTCTTGCCTGGCATTTGCTTCACCGATCTGCTGATTTAGCACTATCGTCTTTGGGGATCCAGAGCCTGCTTGAGTTTCTAACGTATCCCCTCGATTTTGGTCCACATTTGAAGTAGTGATTGCGCCATGGTTGCGGGTATGTGTCACGTGATTGGCGTTTTGCACTTCTGCGTCCTCTAATTGCGCCGTATCATCTCTTTGCTTTTCACCGTCTTCTTCGTTGTTGTCCTCCACGCAGTTTGATACGAAAAAGGATTCCGCCACTTCTTTTGCTCCTGGACATTTCAAGATCATTTTCATGATCAGTTCCTGAAGCTTAAAGTTCCCCGCCCTATCGATCTTCTTTGATAGTGCCTCGAGTGTTTTAGCCCGCTCGACGCGTTCATGATTTGTAGTCGGTGATCGAAGAAGAACGCTTGCTGTTGATGCATGATTGGAAGTAGATGGTAAACGATTTGTAATGGAAGGCGATGCGGGAAATGGTGACCGGGATGGTGTTATCGGAGCTTGTTCCACGCGTCTTGCAGCAGCTTCATGAGCTCTTCGTTCAGCTGCTCTAAGTTTCGCCTGCTCGATCCGTTGTTTAGTACCAAGTTTAGCAAGTGATAATGAATTGTCATTGCGACCTTCTTCCATATTGGCATCCGACATGACCGCTATGTGCAATTCTTGTATAGCGTGGCAAAGTTCATGCTTTTATTTTGTTTGTGAGAGCTTTCAGAAATAAATTTCCTTTATCTCGTATCTCAACATGGCAAAGGGCAGTATTGAGAGCCAAAAATATGAATCAAATAATTCATCAATTTTATGTGACCGTATCAATTTAATGAATCATTGTCAGTGAACATGTCAATTGTTTGTATTTCGAATTGTTTGCTGCCCTCTCATTTGGTCACACAGCATACTTCACCAAGCTTACGTAACCCATGATTTTATTGCCAATCACGTGAAGTTCAAAAGATGAAAAGACAATGCACCACCACTTCACGTACATTGAGATTAATTTGGCAACAATTTCATGAAATTTTGATACGAACGCTCGAATTCAATCAACACCTGAGTATATAGTCGTCGATTTTGCTTTCATTTGCAAAGGCTGTCTTAGCTCAACGGCCATCCACCACGATACCTCGTCCTCCAAAATGAACTTATTTCTCCACTTGTACACCCTCGAGGTCTTGTCCTTTCAATTTCTCAAGGTCCTCTCCCAATATAAAACATTGATGTTTCTCAATCACAAAAGTACTCATATGCTCAATTCAGCACCATTGTATACTCTTCTGTTTCCTGTACACACTATCGCAATCATATCTGGCCCTCTTTGCCGCCGGTTCTTCAACATTTTCCATATCCTCAGATGGATCGGATGAGTCGGAACCTTCAAGATCTTTGTAGTCATTCGATGAGTCTTCCGGGGTGGTTTCGAATATGTTTTTGGGCTCTTTGACTTCTTCCAACACTTTGTGTCTCGTGTTTTTGCAGCCCCAATCGCTTCCGAATTGTGAACAGCAAGACCAAATCCAACGATCCTCGAAGTCCGGATGATCAATAAGAGATTCAATTGCTCCGTCTTTCTTCGGATCATGATCTGCCCATATAATATCGTCCAGGTCCGTTGTTCTGTGACCTGCAATTGTTAGTAAGATAGGCATGGGACGAGAGATTTACAACCTACCTGGATGCCATAGACAGTCGTTGGACGGATTGTTGTTGATGCAGAAGTAATTATAACAATTCTCGCATTTAAACATCGTGGGGCTTTTGCTCGGATGTTTTCTCTTGTTGGATTTGACTAACTCATAAACTTCGTATTTGGATTTGATTGGCACATCTTCAACTTCGATTCCAACATCCTTTTCTCTTTCCTTGTAGTTATCGCAATCCCTGAAATTAGTAAGTCTAGGCTTGCCGTCGTGAAAGCCATCGACCCCGAAGAATACCTTCTCTGGCTTGACAAAAAGCTTTCCATGACGATGCTTCAAAGTAAAGCCTTTGTTGTCGCAGACCAACTTGAGAAGATTTCGGAGCTGTGGAGCATCCATCTTCTCAAATTCTTCGCATAATCTTGAGTCGATCATGTTTTCCGCGCTGGGATGCAAAATGCAAACTTTGAAGACGAACAATAGAAAAGCTGTGGATCCTAGAGCTGTGGCTAGGTGTAAAGAATGTCGTTGTTGAGAAGGAAAGCAGATATTTTTGAAAGAAGCTCGAGACACTGATATACTTGCTAATCTCAGTAGATACGGCCTGTTCCATCACAAGAAGGAAATTGTGATAGCTAAGAGGTGAATTTCGATGATGCCTCTTGAAATTCCTATGAACAAATTTGTCCAAGGCATGGCAAAGATGTAAGGAGATTCAAGACCACATAATCATCTTATGGTGAATAGGAGCAAGCTCTTCACTCTATGCAAACAGATATGTTCGAGAATATCTGGAGAGAATAATCTGGAGAGAATATCTGGAATGAATACGAACCATGTCTGTGTACAGTCTAAGGAGGTTGAAGAAAGCCTGTGCAGCTTTTATGGTTGATTGTTGAGATGGTTGCAAGACAAAAAGTAACTCTGTCTCCCACACATCAAATAAGTAGCAAATGCACAAACGATTTGTCAGATCAAAAGCAATGGATAAGATGAATAGCTGGAATTATCAACTATGTAAAGAGCCCTCATCATGTCTTCTTTAAACGTTCATCCTCAAGCATATAAGAGAATTATCTGCATTTGGAAGATCAAGATCAATACTAGGTATAAACTGCTATTACCTTTGTCGCTACGACTATAACAAACTACTAACCCTCAATTTTAGTTATCTTGCCGCTTCCTTCCTCCAATGTTTTATGCCTCGTGAATATACACGCTTCCGCATCTGAATTACGCTCACAACAACTCCAGATGAAACGATCAGCATACTCCGGACCATCTACACTCTTCCACGGCTCTCCATAGTTCGGCCAATGATAATCCTCCACATAATTCTCATCTAGTTCTCTCTCGCCTAGAATTTGAGAGTCAATGACCAAACGTTATATGGAGACAGAACACTTCAATACATACCTGGATGGAAAGAACAATCGCCCTTTTTGTTGTCCTCGATATTGAAGTCGGAACCACAGTTTTCGCACTCGAATATCCTCAGATTTCTCTTCTTTGAAGCGATCAAAACTCGCAATCTTTTCTCCTTTTTAACGTACATCTCCTCTAAGTAATCCTTCTTTGATAACAGCAGTTCCTTGATCTCACTTTTTCGCAAAGCTGGCACATCGTTGTCATCATCAGAGTTGTCCCATGAGTCAGTCTCCGATTCCTCCTCACTGTATCCTTCCTTGCCTTCAAATGCTTCCTCGTCGCCTTTGTTTGTCTGTTGATCCGCCGATTTGACTATTCCAACTGCTTCATCTATCTCTTGCTCTCCCATTGTGCCCACTTGTTGGTTTGTTTCCGCAGCTTCGAGCTCAAGCAAGCTTGCGTCGTCAACGATTGCAACTCGTCCATCATCTGCTTTTTTCTTGGCAAGCTCGTCTTCATTCTCGTTGTCGTTGTAACTTCTAACCCCGCCATTGTTGTCTTGCGCGCTCTCAATGTCGCTATCGTCGCTTTGAGTAAGGTCGAAAAAGCCATTCGGGATAACGATGTTGCAGCCATTCACCTCAATTTTACCCGTCGAATCTTCAACAATGATCCTTCCACAATCACATAATTTGTTAAGGAGTTCTCGAAGTCTTGGCGCATCCATTTCGTCGAAGGCGGTCTTGAGTCTTGGGTTAGCCATTGTCGCTGTATTGATGAAGCTGTATCGGTATTGTTTCCCGGTTTGATGATGAAGTAAATTTTTGGGACACGCTTGAGAAGTAATAAAAGAACAACAGCGCGACGTGCAGTTACTGAATTCACGGTTCGCTTAGATAAATTGAGAAGCAATTTTAAATCTCTGCAAGTTCATTTCTGGCAAAAGAAATTGGTTGGCCTAAATTCACTGTTTTATCGGATCTGTACGGATGACAAGCTTATTTGATCATGTACTTTTCTAATTGATACTAGGTATTGATTGGCTGCTCATGCAACCTCCTTACCCCCCCCCCTCGGTGTACAAAAACAATACTGGGCACCAAATTGTTGATCTCGAGTCCACCATCATATCAATAGTAGCTTTAATAAGTCTACTACCACGGTACTTTTCCGAGTAGCTGATTCGTCTCAACCCACAGTCTGGGCCTCTTTCTAGGAATGGGGGACTCAGGCTCAGATAATTCTTCGTCGGGTGCTTCAACTTCCACTCCATGATCACTCGTTTCCTCTTCTTCTGAACTTTCATCTGCTGGATACTGATCTTCGCTCTCACTGGGGCTCTCACCTTGCAGCTTGACTTGTTCACAGATATCGAGAGTAATTGTGCTCCCGTCTATAGTAAGTTGCTTGCCGTTAATAAATGATATTGAGACAAGTTTGGCATTACACAAAATTATAAGTGTTTTTTTAAGTTCATCAGCAGTCATTCTCTCCAGTAAATCGCAACTTTCGGCTTCGTGTGTCAGAACAACTCGAGTGCCAACTATCAAGATTACCGCGAGTATACGCCGCGAAGCCAAATCCTCCTTATCATTGATATAGTCCTCATCAGCGGGTAAATTGAGCTTGTAAACTCCTCCGCATATCATGTGGATAGCCCTTCGAAGTTGTGGAGCTCTCATTTTTTCGATTGCGAACCAGATCCTTCGTCTCCAGACGGCATCACCGTCTTTTTTGCCACCGAGCACCTCTTCAAACAGCGATTCATCTTCGTCCTCATCTCCAAGTTCATTATAATCTGAGTCACCCTGTTCCCATACTTTGACTTGCGAGACTACTCTCTGACCTTCCAAACGGAGATCGCAACGGATTTTGGCTCCACGAGTATCTTTGTCGATACAGGATTTATAATACAAATCCCGAAGACACTTTCGAATTTCCTCGACATCCATAATGGTGTATGCCGTGACCATCTTTCGCGGATTATTATGGGATAGCTTTGATGGGTCAATGTTGATCATGAAAATAGCCTCATTTTTTTCATCGTAAACAGGGCATCCGTAGCCTTCGTCCCTGACAATTTGAGCCATAATACTTCGAAGAAAATCTTCATCCAACCTTGCAAGAAAATTGGTGAGATGTGCTCCCAAGTCTGCCTCAGTGAAAAACCTTGAAAACAGTTTCCGTTCCATATTTTCCCCAGTCTGCAAATTTTGAGTCTCGATTAAGATATATTCAATATTGCTCTTATTTTGGTGTTGTCGCTTTTGATCTGTTTGCTGTCGCGAGAAAAAGAATGGTATTGGTTAAAAGTTTCATTTTGTCAGGACACGCTTGTAAATAATCAAAGCTTTCCACGTCGTGTTTGCTCTTGCATTTGTTATGGGTAGAGATTACCCTGAGAATGACGTGTGGCCAGACGTCTGGAGTCACAAGAAGCTACATGTGATTGACTTCCCCAGTAGTCGGAAGGAATCCTCGTCGGTTCACAAGTTCCTACCTCTGCGAAGATTCGTACGAATCTGCACAAAGAATATTCCAGCATCACCGGTCAACCATTGACTACACCATTCTTCACAAAACTCATCAAGAATAATACGAAGTTCATAGGCCCGTTCACGGGAAACATGTTTGTAGACTCCCAGTTTGCTGCACCACATTATTTTTGGCACGAACTTGATAAATTCTACATTTGGCTCTTCTGCACGGATTGTGAATTTGTAAAAGTCGTTGCGATGAATGGCCTTGGGTCTTTCGTGAGATTCTGGCGCGTCCAGTCTCTCGAAATATTTGTTGAGTCTTGTATCGATGGCTTTTCTGAGTCCAGAATAGTCGAGATCTCTAACGGATACGTTGGTAGGTGCGTCGGAGTCGGGCATCTTTTGTTGCGGCTTTTGTTGATTTGGATTTTAGTTGTATTGAAGTATAATTGATTTCGAATTGATTTCAATTGAATTGACCTGAAGCTCAATCGATTTTGATTTGGATCGGAACCAAATGATAAAAGGATGAAGATGTACTGGAATAGTAATTTATTGTAGTGAGATCATGTTTCACCATAGCTAAATCACGTGTAGTGTGTTTACCAGTATTCACTAGTACTGTACAGTAGCTAGGAAGATAGTGTCTCTACCTAACTTTAGTGCTCGACATCTGGCCTTTCCCAATAGAGAAACTTTTGATTCAAATAGTGTGTCGTGAGGAAATTTCCTTATCTTCCTAACCAATATCGGAGGTGGGAGGAGTTTTCAGTGAATTTGGGAAGGGACCATCAGGAATCAAAATGGGGCACTCCCGAGTCGAAGAAAAGTCTATCAGATCTGGACTATCAAGATCATCACATCAGGACACACCAAATTAACGCTAATTACTTGTAATTGTATTTTCAAATTCTCAGTGCTCATGAAGTTTTGATGTCATTACTTGCACTTCACATTCCCATCTTCCTATTTTTGCTTTCCCCCATTCCATGGGTCGAGCAACGGAGCCAAAAATCTATTCCCATTCGCAAACTTGGCTAAGCTCCGAAAAGTTTAAATCACTGATTTTCGTAATTCCTGAATTCTCCTGCAGAAAGATTGCAAGTGCAAAGTTGTGACAGCACGAGCATTGGAAATCATGAGGGGTAGAGAATGGAGAAGGGATTTCATCAGATGAAGTGAATACGGAAGTATCCATAACTTTCTATCATTAAGCTACCGCACTTGGCTAGATTTTCTTGTTTTCTATTGTGCGGTACATGAGCATGCTACTTTAGAGTAAGCCAGGTAAATCCTTTGAATCTGTTACTGCAACTGGACGATTTATTGCATGTTGTGGGTAAATCCCAAAGCCTGTAGATACGCGCATTCTTCGAGCCTTATTCTTGTTTCGCAGGTGCAAACCTGGCATTTCTTCTTGCTCGCCTCATTCCGCTTTGAGCTACATATCTTACGATCCGCCTTCTGAATCTCGTGCTAAGTCGTCCCGACTTTTCCGCCGTCCAAGGATCAAATCCAAGTTTCTGATGCCAATTTATGTCGATTACCCTTGGGTTATGCTGCACCTCAGATGCGTATGAAGATAATGGGTCCCGACAGACCTTCAGATCTAATAATTCTTTTGCCATACTCCAAGTTATCAAAGAAAGATCCTTTTCTTGGTAGGCGTGACATTGTGCCCAAGAGATCGTCAAGTTAAGCGCGCCGAGGACATCAAATTGCAAGTCGAACCATGGGCCAATAGTAGCACTAGAGGCCACACATCCTCCACAACTATCGCTTGTCCAATTATTGAATGACGGCTCGACTCGTGTTCTCGTAATACTAGGTAACGAGGCATTTGGTATCTCATTTTGGTTGGCTCTTTGCGGTCAAAATGTGCGTAAGCTTGAGTAACAAGCAAGTCTCCCCGCTGTGTAGCTTGGGGTAGCAGCGCTATCACGCCGCCTTCATCGTCCGTGATTTTGACATAATCTTCCGGGATCTCCCCTTCGAAATCAGCCAAGATCAGTCTTGGACAGCGACCGCTTTTATTACGACGGAGTATGCACCCCAATTCCCCTTCTATATGCTTCTTATGAAACTTATAATTTGGTCGAACTTCGAGCTTCCAATTATCGTCCGTGCCTTGCAAAATTTTACAAGAGAACCATTCTGTGTCTTCTGCATATATATTGGCAGGATCATTGAGGCTGGAATCTTGTTCTGGGTGCTGATTTATATCAACGATCTCTGGACTTTTGTGCGCGAGGGGTAGCTTCATGCTCTGCGTGAATGAGTAAGCGAGAGGCAATGCAGCTTGATAGCAACTTTCTTTTGAGCAATGTCTTTTCGAGCATTTTGATTGTTCGATTATCCTAGTCATTCCCAGAACTGCTAGCTCAAAAATATCTGCGGTGTAGTTTGGCTCAATAGGCAACACATCCTGCCAATCAACCATGGAGAGAACTCCGTATATCTTGTCCCGAAGATCTTGGCATTGTAAGTCTCGTGTCAACTCTAATAGAGGGAGTAAAAGGAAACGTCGATCTACTTTGCTAGCCCCATATTCCAAGTATCGATAACAAGAATCCGCACAGTATCCCCAGCAAGAATTTGTAGCAGGATCGCAACGGCAGTCTTGCCAGTCTACTATGGAAGCTCTTGTCATCCCTTGTCGATGCATTGTCAAAAAAGCAACGGTAATTAAGAGATTGCGCGAGTAAAACCGGCCAGTGTTCACCATCAGACTGTGTAGTTTATGATGAAGTGTGTAAAGTTCGCCTATAGGACGATAGTCACTTCCGCAACAAACAATCACACTTCCAGCAGTGGAAACTTCCTGCAAGATCCATACCCGCTTGAAGTAGGACCTCTCCATGAAGGTGAAAAATGATCTTCGAAGCCTTCTCTTTCTGACGTCTTGGGTGTTGATGGCCCATACCAGAGATTCAATTGTATTCTTTATGACAGTGAGCGCAGAGGCTCCATCGATATGGCTCATTCCTGGCTTAAAAGTCTTGGCTTCGCAAGAGATTCTCATCACAAGCTCGCTATCATCACCATGCGGTCCTACACAGGCCAAGACACAGGAAGCATTTCGATATATATGGCCCATCATTTTCGCTTGATCACCTTTCTCATTAATGTTGTACTGGTCGATACATATGGAATCCATCCAAACATATCGGACGCCAAGCCATTTTGCTTGTCGCAACGCGTAATCCGCATTTCTATTTATTTTTAGACTTTTGCCGTCAAGATTTATAGTTGTGATTAATTCTGGACTACCCCATACGTAGGATATGGCATGGTATGATGGTGTATGGTGAACATGCCACGTGCTAATGTTACAACGCAATTCGGTTGTCGTATATTCCTGGTCGATCTTGTCAAGTTCTAATAATCGTATGAATGTTTTGGGATATGACAAAGGTTCGTGGAAGAATTCGGATAAAGGATTTGCCTGTGAATTTTTCGGCAAGACACCGGTTGTGCCTTCCATTCCTAGAGACACATCACTACTGCCCTTCACAAGAACTTGCACATGTTGCTCTTCCATCACGATGTGGTACAAAGAGAAGCTGTGAAATATTTCAACGCGATAGAACTACTGAAGTTTTTATCTATGACTGCACGAACTTTTATAGCCCCCGTGCGGAGATAAAAGGTATCCACTCACTTACCAGGCTAGACGCACCCTCCAGCGACGATCAGTCGGAAGCTTATCTGGATCGATTCGTTCATTTTGTACGCCTTTAGCACAGATCAGAATTCTTTTTCCATAAAGCTTCTTTTTAACAAACGCAGCCGAACCCCTTAAATCTGTTGGTACAGTACATCAAGTATTTTCCAATGGCTTTTGTGTTACCAGGTTGCCTAATCGCTCACAATACACAAAAATTATGGATCAATCACCATCCATTATTCCGCGAATGAAAGACCTCACATAAATATAAGCACGTCACCTATATAGGATTAGCGCGGTTAGATTGCGGCCGTAAACCTTGCCTCAACCCCTCCTTCTCAAAACACAGGCCCCAGGGAGCAATTTAATTTCCAAAGAAAGGAAGTACGAAATTGGTGGCCTTCGTAATTGCGGATTCGTCGAAATTTCTCAGAAATAGGTTATCTATCCAAAGAGGAGACAAATTGACGTGAAGACGGATTATATATATATCTTGAGTATCACCCACAAACACGCCACGATATCGCAATCATGGCTTCCTCTCCAACCTCCCCAGATCTCACGATGGCGAATAAAGATAAAGAGAATGGAGGACTTACGCTTGCTATTATTGGTTGTGGTAAGTATCTCTCCTATTCTTCTCATCTGTCTGTACTCTTGTGAGAGGTTGCATAGAGCACAACTCATCAGCCCCTTGATAAGTCACCTGACATGCTTCCTTAGGAACAATGGGCACTTCAATTCTTACTGGTATTCTCAACGCAAAGTCCAAAGGCGCTGCTACAGATTCAAATATAAACACATTTATCGTCACAGTCAACACAATGGCATCCGTGATACGCTTGCGCAAACAATTCCATTCGAGCGAATCACGTGTTCACATCCTTGTTGGGAATGACGGGGTACTTCAAGCTATGCAGAAGGCGGATATTGTTCTACTAGCGTGTAAGCCATATACAATCGAGGGAGTACTCTCAATGCAAGGAGTAAAAGAGGCATTGGGAGGAAAACTGGTGATTAGTGTAGCAGTAGGGACACCAGTGGAAAAAATGACTGCTGCGATTGGAATCTCAGAATCTTCCATCGGAAAAGGCAAAGGAAAAGAAATTGCTATCGTCCGCGCAATGCCGAGTCTAGCAGCCAGTTTCGGGGAATCAAATACCGTAGTGGAAATATCTCCTTCGACGGTTCTCTCGCAACAAAATAAATCTATTGTTCGCTACATTTTTAGATGTATAGGATCGATAGTGGAGGTGGGGCCTGGGCAATATGATGCGGCCAGTGTGATGGCGGCCACGAGCATGGCGTTTTTGACAGTGGCGCTTGACGGGATACTAGATGGGGGTGTGAAGGAGGGGATTAAGAGGAGTGAGGGAAGGGATATCTTGGTGAGGAGTTTGAAGGGCTTGGTGGGTCTGTTGGAGGGTAAGGGGGAGGAGAGTAGTGGAGATGATGGAAAGAGAGATGGGAAGGCGAATGGTAGGCAAAAAGAGAAGTCGAAAGGAATGACGGGTGATGAGATTAGAGAACAGTTCAGCAGTCCGAGAGGAACGACGATTGAGGGGTTGGTGGGACTGGAGGAGGACAGAGTAAGGTATGCATATTGTAGGAGTGTGATGAGAGCGACGAAGCGAAGTTTGGAAATGTAGATTTATCATTTTTTTGGCGTTTTAGATTTATAGATATACATCAGTGATATCGAACAAGTGTTTCAATCTTTCACTTTGTTCTTTCCAAATTCCATTTGGCCTGTGCTCCGGCTCTTACTCTTTTCCAGAGCAGCGTAACTAAAGCGTGAGCTCCTCAAATTCTGAAGAAGTACAAAACTAAGGAACAAAACCAGAAAGGGTAAAGAACAATTAGCCTCGAGTCATGGAGAAGGGACCTGAGGTCGAATTTCAGGCGTGTGATGTGTGTGGGGAGGAAATTTCAACTCCGGCGGAAATGATTCGGTACGTGTCTTAGATTCTATTCTTTAGTGTGAGCTACTGTTGATGATTTTGCTATCCAGGGAAAAATATGTTGAACGACATCTAGTCATGTACTCGCCATTATTTCAAGAAATGTATTCCAGTATTGCAGAACAGCAACGCACGAAAGAGTAGATGCAGAAGATCACAACGAACAGTCACAACAGCAAAGGAAGAGGATAGGAGCGCGAGGACATAGGATAAAATGAACATGGTTGGAGCCTGGGATTATGATATCTTTTCGCCCTTGCTTTGATTAAACAAAGAATGGGCATTTCATTGGGGTAGAACAGTATTGCCCAGCTCACTACTGAATGACAACAACACTTTCAAAAACAGCCCTTGCTGTACAAGATCGAGTCATGAATGCCCCCAATCTTCAATTGAGAAGGTTTAGAAATCTAGTATGTGTTGAGAGTAACGATACTGAGGAGTTGTCTTCCTCCAACGGAAACATTGGAACGAACTTGAGAATGCCATGGATTTAAGATTACACCACTCCTTTGGTACACCGATACGAGATTCTGAGAAGACCGTTAGATTCAAAGGAAGTGTAACCCACACCATTTTGCGTAAAATACCTTGACATTTCATGAGCATACTCTCTAGTGCAACTTGTGAGCAGCTAGCGCAGCTTTCCTGTTAAACGCCGGTAACATTTTCCCTTGATATTGCCATCACGTTAAACCTGGGGTTACATGGCCCACTTCAACGTTGATTTAACCTTAAAGATCTGGCTTGAGACAAAAATTAACTTAATAAGATTGCGCCCAGCTATGTGGTGGCGTTTTTGCTGATGTTAAACTTACCTCGTCGTTTCCTCCTGCTGCGAAAGGTATCGGTGAGAAAGATATTTGATAAGTATTGAGTGCGATTGGTCGAAGAGAAGTCTTCATAGCTGCTTTAATAATTCTGTACGCTGCCATCGCTACTTTAAAACGGCCAGCCAGATGACAAATCAGAACATCCATCATCGCGCGTACCCATGAAATTTCGAGATGAAAAAATCAACTTCAATCAATATTGACGCTCTCATACCCTTTGAAAACGAATCAACATACCGACAGAGGAGTCATTCATACGAGAACTACGAATTATCTTGGCCAGAATCCTCTCACGGGAAATTGAAATTATACATGTATCTAAACGCAACGGCTGTTCATCTGAATTGAGAACTTGAAACTGCTCAGCCGCTTTCTTCAAGCTACTGGTCAATGCTATGAAACGAAAGAAGACATATTAAACTCCTTTCGGGAAATTGAGCAAGCCCTTAAGTCCAAAAATGTCACTATCTGTACAAGTTCGTTTCGTGGCATAGATCTGACAAGGTCAGGCGTTTTTCTTCTACCCTTCCACTTGGTACCAATGCTGGAAACACGAAAAACTGTGATCAAAATCCATTCAGCTATTATACTAGCCGAATGCAGAAAAGTGGGATGAGTACATTGACCAATCAGTATAAGGGACAGTTATAGAATAAGGGGCTAGGCTCTTTCACCTACAACTCACCAATCGGAGAAAGTGTGCTCTTGTTAGCACCAACAATCGGTTCGTCTTTTGGATGAGCTCATCTAAGGTCTTCGCGCCGGCCAAGCCATAGAAATTGATGGTAACCGATATTGACCTGCTATAGGACCATGTCATTTATTGATTTCTGGTCTCGATGTTATCAAACCGCAAACATTATTGGGACTTTCAGATCGTCTGTAGACCATTTACTGAAAGACAGGTTAGTAATGCTCCAGAATTGCGATTTTCTTGTCTTCCAACCCCTCTCGAGATTTACTTTGAGATTTTCCTATGAGCTCATCCAATGTAAATCAAAGGATCCATTCTATGAACACACGCTCTCACGTCATTCAATTATATGAAGATGAGACACCAAAACTCTGGAGCAAGGCTCGACTGCTTTACAAATGATCTTCACCAGTGTGGGATCACCTTGTAGCTATTTTGTAGTGGGTCGTTTAAACCCCTGACTTGTTGGAATAAAATCCCCGAAGAGATCCAATTTTAGGACCATAAACGCTCGAGCCACATAGCCCACCATTCAACCTTGAAAGAATTGTAGCCCTCCTGTCAATGAGATTGAGAAACCAATTTCCCGACCGATTTTCAGCAATGCCATAGAATTCTGGGCCTTGGCTTACTTGGGAGCTCCGCCGGCCATCATGGGCTTGAATATAAAGTCTGCCGATTCCCGCTCCTCGGCTTGCCATAATGGTCTGTAGGAACGTCCAATCCTATTGCTCCTTCATCTCTTTCACAAATTAGTAGCGTGACTTTGTTGACTTCAGACTTGGCACGAGGCATATTGAAGAAATCAGGGAGTCATTTACATCAAATTTTATATTATCACGCGGCCATTCACAGAAAAGGAAAGTAGTGTGAATCATCGAATTTTAATTGATTCATAACGTCCTGAAACCTGCTTAAGAACAACGCACGAAACCTCTTCCTCAGACAAAGTACTACCAAACAACATGCATATCTCTCTGCGCCAGATTTTGGCTTCGCTGTCTGTAGCAGCCCTCACTTCTTCGGTTGTCGAAGCTATTCCAACAAAGATTCAGCGAGACTCCGACTCCTCTTTATTAGCGAAGCGTGCAACAGATAGCTTGACCCGCGCCGACTTTCAAAACTACGCATCATCAGCTATCAACGCTCTCCAGAAAACATACTGGAACGCGCCCTCCGGACTATGGGGCTCCTATGACAACAGCGGAAAGTTCTCCCCACAGTGGTGGCCTTCTGCCAATGTCCTTACAATGATGGCGAACTACTATGGAAAATACCCAACCACAGTTACATGGATGCCTGATGTTTTTGCGACAATCTTGACGCATGCTCCAGCATATGCGAAGGGATTTCTTAATGATTACTATGATGATGAACTTTGGTGGGTATTGGCTTGGATTCAGGTTTATGATGCGACTGGAAATGTTACTTATCTCAATACCGCGGCAGCGATTTATGAGGATCCTAAGAGTGTTTATGGTAATACTCCTTGTGGTGGCTTATGGTATGTTCTTTTCCATTCACTCTAGGTCAAATGGCCACCATTTCCCCTTACACAAATCACGCCATAATCTCTTTGCAACTCATCATGTGGCCCCTTTCACACACAGTCTTACAAAAGTTGAACAAACATACTAACAATCAATCAGGTGGGACAAGAACCACGCCGGTGTCAACAGTGTAGAAAACGAACTCTACCTCACCGCCTCCGCCAAACTCGCCAACCGCCTCCCCGCAAAAAAGAACTCTCAAGGTCAAGGTTACTACTATTCCCAAGCTCTGATTGCTTACGACTTCCTTATCACCAACACCACTACCTCCATGAACCCCTCTACTCATCTCTTCAACGACGGCATCTCCATGACCACATGTAAAAACAACGGAAAAATCGTATTCACTTACAACCAAGGAATCATCCTATCCGGTCTCACCGAACTCACCTGGAGCACAAGAAGTCATTCAT
This sequence comes from Botryotinia convoluta, assembly GCA_004786275.1. Lineage (NCBI taxonomy): Eukaryota > Fungi > Ascomycota > Leotiomycetes > Helotiales > Sclerotiniaceae > Botryotinia > Botryotinia convoluta. Next base: position 3,169 of record PQXN01000026.1, on the reverse strand, counting down.
ACACTGCCCTCGCGGTCCAAATCGCCAACTCAGTCATCGCAAACATGACTACCTCTGCAGGAATTCTGCAGGAAAAAGCCTGCGAGCCTAATGCCTGTAATGGAGACGAACAGCAATTCAAAGGTGTCTTTACACGCAATCTCGCATTCATGGTTAATAGAGCTACCGGCATGGATGCAGATGTTCTCGCCAAGTATCGAGCTTTCCTAGCGCTCAATGCAGAGAGTATTATTCGCAAGGATACTAGTAGTGATAATATGCTCGGATTGGTGTGGAGTGGCGCCACCAAACCGGTGTATAGTGTGCAGAGTGATGGAAGCGCGCTGGATACGCTTGTGGGAGCGGCAATTACGGCTTTGAATTAGGGATGGAATGGGATGGGATGAAGATGATGACTCGTGAAGTGGATCGAAGGGAAAGGTTATGAAGACATGATAGGGAGGAAGTAATGATGTACCCATTCCTCAGACGCCTTTTATTACTGGAGCAATTTCCCATCGGAAACTTGCGCATTTATTGCTGTGGAAGCAGGCAAAGCATGGATTTGAGATTTTTTATTTTTTTTTAGCGGGGGGCACAACAGATACCACTTTGCATTTGTATTATTTATTTATCTCACTTGGCTTTTGGGGTTACGGGCTGGAAGATATATTATTTCGAGCGTTTTGGGGAGTTGAAGTATAATAATAATTTAGTCTGAGACTAACTAATTTATCATGGCATCTTCAGGCTTGCATAGTTACAGACAGGATTGTGGAAAAGTTCCTCGCTGTACAGTACATAGGTAGATAGCATTTGCACATAGGTGCATACATAGCATGGCTTACATATTTACATATTTACATACATAATCTCAATATCCCAGATATCCAAATCCATCCCATCCATCACATCCGAAAATCTAGACCCCAAACAAAAAATCCACAACTAATGAATCGGAAATCGGAAACCATCCACACGTTTGAGATAAGAAAATGCAAGACATTGCATGATGTTGAGATGAACCGTGAACGAAGAACCATGTATGCGATCTCTCGGTTGGTGTGGGTGTTTCCTTGTATGGAATATTGTTAAAGCTTTTGGCTTTACATGAGTGTTTTTTGTATATGTGAAACAATGGGTTTTTGTTTTTTTAAAAAAAATATTGATGGGCTTGGATTGTTTGGATTGAATGATTTTTTTGGGAGTGGGGAGTAGAGGTTGTTGAAGTGGTAAGGTGGATGGGTTGCTGTTAGTGCCAATTGCTTTTTTGAACGGAGGGATTGGAATGTAATGAACTGGTCAGAAGAAAGTAGAGGGCAGTGAGAAATGCATGAGATGTAAAAAGCAAGGTCGAACAAAATCATTCGTTCGGGATGGAGTAAGCTTATATGACAGTATCCCGAGATCGAGGGTACACCTCACAAAAAAACCCCGATTATATATTAAGCACCGCGAAACTTTTTGAATTTGAAATGTGTGGATATCATTGCTGCATCAGAAACTAGTTTGAGCCCCATGATTCGAATATATCCTCGATTCGATTCCCCTCATGCCCTTGTATGCTCGAACCGCGATATGTGTTTCCTAGCACTTAATTATCCATATGGAACCATTCCTTCGCGGTACTCCAATCCGAATGCCCTACCACATGTATCTCGAAATTCGTAGAAGCCATTACTCACAAGATAGGAGCGAGTCAACTAGCCAACTAGCCAACCACTCAGAGCATGAGAGCAGTAACAAAGCCGGTGTTTTGACTAGTGGTCGAGGATATGGAATGCAAAGTGAGGCAAGTAAAATAAATTACAACGCAACGGATCATCAAGATGATTTCATTGGGCACAGCTCCAGCATTTCCTTGATAGGTTTATCATCACGTCCTCCTAAGAATGGTTTATTGGGACAGTCAAAGCTGCCAATCTCTTCGACCGCGTGATCCATAAATTTTTGAAAAATGCTTCCTTCAGTTTCTCCCTCACCCCGACCAGCATCGTATTTGCGAATCCCGGATGTGATTTTAGGCAGGAGTGCCAGACCTCAATAATCCGTGAAGGAACAACTGCCAGTATGGAGCTTTCCAATGGGTTTGTGGGCAACGGAACTCGTATTTAGAGCGCGAATTATCGATTGATACAATTGGAAAGGAGTCAAATTGTACTTGTTTGCTCTTGATAGAGGCCACAGTCTGCGTTCGCTCAAACGTTTGCTCATAAGCCCATACTTGGCCAACGGACATAACTCTTTGCGTGAGCTGTGCACATTGCCCCTCAAAAGTCCTTGCATGATATTTGCAGTAAAATCTATCAGGAAGTAAATCATATCTTTACGCAAGTTAAGGATTGTATCTACGAATTATTAGTGCGACGAAAATCAATATGCGGCATAAGCCCCTGGGGTGGCAAAGTTAATATTCTGAACGAAAAGAAATTCAATATAAATTCCCATACAAATTTCTATTTTGTACATTACGATATTAATGATTCTTTTGTTATTAACGAAATGCTTACTTTGTTAGTGACAAATAAAATCGGCACTTTTTGCGATCCGTTTATTGTTGAATTTATATAGGAAAAAAGAAGATAAAGGTCCAAGGGACCTTAGAATCTTTCAATATTAGAGTTCGTAGAGAGATGAATAAAGGGGTATAAGCGTAGGGGCTAAGAGGAGGTCAAAGAGAGAGAGGCTAAAGAGTGGGTAAGAGGGAGCGAGCACAGGAGCTAGAAGGTAGTGGAAAGCATTAGCCGAAAGTTTAAAGGGGAGTGGATCCTTTTACGGATTATATTATTTTACTTTCAATATATTCTTCAATGACAAGCTTTACTATTATATTATATTATATAGAATGTATTATATAAACAAGAATATTCAGTAGTTTTAGCTTATATACTCCTGAATCTGAATTCTTATTGTGACGAACCCAACAAGCGTTTAGAGATCAACCTTAGAATTAAAAGCTACAGATCGAAGAGAGCGTTCTACAAAGCTATATATATAATCGGCTTGGCGCTTAGTAACCATACTAGCCCGATCGGACGCGACTATACTACGCGGCGTGACACTTATTCGAATTCAATTAAAAAAGAGTAGTGACTTTTGAAAGATATTCTATAGTTTTTATTCATATAGATTCGAAAGAAAGACTTTTATTCTATATAGCAATTCAATATAAGATCTTCAATATAAGATC